>CM039502.1:66054688-66235877 GCA_022432975.1 Begonia masoniana | reverse complement strand
TCTAAAGGTCAATATAAATCTAGGGAACAAAACCACAGTGGATTAAGTCGCCAAATAATCCTACACTTACCTATAATCATCGGTCTAATTCATGCACCTTGTTCATATAGTAGTATATTTTTTTTTTTGCGCAAAACATCTCCTCAACTGCATTAACGATAGAGCATAGAACTCACATCGACGTAGCACGTCCGCCAGCGAACAGTGTTTCTAAAATTCTTTAAAGGGCATCTGCCGATTAGAGTCAAAAGTCACGAATGCCGTCATAAAACAGAAGGACTTCAGTACCATGAACTTATCCTGCGATCGATAAACGAACACGATAGAGTCACTTCTCCGGTAGTGAAAGCTACATCACCGGTATTGAAACCACTACATCTACCACCAACGCTAGACGACAACACAACCACTACATCATCCGGTATTTGAATACCTTACATCTAGTGGGCTCCGATTCGTAGACGACAAAATAACTCTTATTCATCCGGTTTATTTGAAATACCTTTACACCTACCGATAGACATGTGCAATCACGTGTTCATTCATAAATCTCGATAGCAATTTCCGTCGGGATAGATGCAACGATCTAACAGGATTCCAAACCAACATTGACTCAAACACTCAATGTATGCAATAGAGACTCATCAAAAAAGTCTCTAAGGAAGACAGACATAGTTAAAGTAACTTTTCCATATCTTTAAATATCCCCAGACTCAGTAGCAAACAGACAGTTTCGAAGCTCATGTTAAGAATAATCTATCCTACTTACAATTCCCTATTCAGATGCATCACTAAAAATCTAAGAGCATAAACAGGGGTCTGTTCGCCATCCAGCCATCGATTCTCCTGAACACCTTCTGGCAACCAAACTAGAACATCTTCATTACTTTGAGATCCTCCACCTGAAAACTCTCACCTAACATCATAAGGTTAAAACTATAAGCCTAATGCTTAGTAAGGAATGTAATACGAAACAAGATGCATGAATGCTCATTTTAAGACACAAATACTCATGAAATTTTTCTTATTCATTCGACTCAAGGTTTGTTCTTGTTCGTCGTTATGTATTCATCGTTCACAATCATCAGTCATGCTCATCATTCATATTCATCATTCAGAGTCATATTCATATTCATTCTACTATATTCGCATCATATAGCATATATGCATCGTTCAGGTTGTGTGACTTAGAGGGATTTGTGCGGTAAAGGGGGTGACAGTGAGGGTGTACATAGTAGCTGCGGGTGTAATCATGGTCCTCCTGTGGACAGTGACATACGCCCAAACCACCCAAACTCCCGCTTTAATTCACGTTGCAGAAGTTTTATTAGTCTTATCTGTTCATGAGGGAACATGCTCTTAACACATGATCATATGCATTAAAAAGTTCGTGAGCATGAACATGGAGAACTCCTAATCATAAGTCACAGAATAGTGCATTTCATGACGGAACTCATACCATAAGTCAAATATCTAAAGCAGTAACAGACAGTAGCTGTAAATAAACTTTAATCATCGTTATCAGATGTCTACTAGCATCTGTGATGGAGGGCCTAATGGAAGGGGAATATCCACAGCACTTACCGGTTTCTTCGTAACTGAACCTTTTGTTGTCAACTTCTTCACCTAAAAACATTTCACATCCGTTAGTAAAACAAAACCGAACGTTGCCACTCACAAGTCATCCGAGAATCTAAATACATAAAGTCCTCCGAATCCCCTAGTAGAGTTCTATGTGGGCACGTTAGAAATACAAAACCAAAACAGCTAGGTCCAACTAACGATAATAGGGTCGGTTTATATTAAATGTCCATAACGATTCGGAACATGACATTACAAAATCCAGGCTTAGTAAAATGTTGTTATTGATACTCGGCCATTGGAGAAGAACCCAAAACTCAAACACCAAGCTGAAAAAAAAGAGTTTAACAACTAACTAAACTACATTGTCTAACCTACCCTCAGCGAGAGTATCCGGAAATGGAAAGGGAACCTCGTCAAAGCAAGGATTATGGTAGGCAGAGAGCGAAAGCTCGGGAGAGAGGAAATCGCTGAGAAGGAAGAAAGTTTCGGCTACAGTGGTATTTGTGAGATTTAAAATTTCATCTCATTATATATCGATCACAGCCTACCTAATTTCAAATTTTGGCCACTAAACCTAGTCAACAATTTGGAACAAATCGTGGTATTAAAATTTAAATCAAAAGGTCAAAAAACAATAAGGGTGAGAAGTTAATTCCGTTTAAGAAAATCACATGATGAAAAATGTCGGGTGTTACAATACAATGCATGAAACTTCAAACAAATTCAGTTTCTTTCTTTCAGGCAACAAGAAACATGTTAGTAAACAAAGGTAATAAATTTAACGGAATTAATGAATTAAAATAATTAATAAATATCAAATAGTGAATAATATCTAATCGAATAAAAACCAACTTTTTGAGAAACGTAAAAAATCAGATGAAACTCGCAAAATATGTATCTACAATTGTGTCAATAAAGTGTGTGGAAAAATAATCAATGGACAAATTTTAATCAAATAATTTGCATGTAGTATAAACCTTTACATCTAATGGTGCAACATAAAAATTATATGCATACACCCACTCAACTGTTTGATGTTTCCGGTTTGGCTTGGAACGTAACGTACTTGATATGAGAATTTTGCTTCAATACCCTCAACGGAGAAATTTTGTTGAAACTCCTTTAGGGAATTTCATATATTGTTCTGCAAATGCAAAAGAAACAAATTGGAAGAAAAAGTGCAGTAGTTAGATGATAAATAAAAATCTTTATATAAAAGAAAAAAATCATGTCACAGCTTATCATCAATTTTGTTATCAACACGATGTTATCACTGACGTTGTTCACTCTCTCTCTCGTTGTATATCGTTTCTCTAGATTTTTCTTCTCTTGCTCCCTCAGTTTTTCACCCTTCTTTGTGCTCTTTTCAACATTTCTTTCTCACTTTCTTTTCGCGTTTGGCTTTTTTTCAACTAATTCTTTTAACCACTTTCTTTCTTGTTCGGGCTCTTTTCAATTAATTTCTTTTCAACACTTTCTTTTATTTTCGCCCTAATCTTTTGGACTGCCTTTGCAATCCCTCTTGGTCTACAATTGTCTCCCATGGCTTTATGCTGTAAGATAACAGTTTTTCTATTGTAAACCACGAATACCATTCTTGTACCATTATGCTTGACGTTTCGGTCAAATTGCCAAGGTCTCCCCAAAAGTATGTGGTAGATTGCACGGCACTACATCACATAAAACTTATCTTGTATTTCCAATTGATAAAGGAACTTCCAACTGTTTTAGTCACCTTGATTTCTCCACCAGCGCGTAAACCATGCAACTTGGATGGTTGGGATGTGCTCGGATTTCAAGTTCACTGTTTTGGACTAGTATGGTCCTTGTCATTGGTGCAACTCCCATATCAATGCATCAAACTACAAACTTGTTGTGACAAGACATCTTTGTAGGAATCTATGCTTCAGTGAACTTTGTCTACATCTTCATGAGTTTTGCACTATTCAAACTCGCCTTGTGACTAAAAGATCTCATTTTATGGTCCTCTACTCAACGTCACTCTAATCCTCAAGTGCTGGCATCTCACCATCACTCGAACTCACACTCTCCACATCGCCATTGTCCCTTCAAATCATAGCTCTTGTATTTGGGCAATTTGAAACTATGTGTCCGAACCCTTGGCACGAAAGCACTTAATCTCTCGGGTTATAATTGGATTTGAAGTCTCAGCCTTAGCTTTTGTGGTAACACTTGATTGTTGGAAATGGTTTTCCCTTAGACTTCTCTCTGGTTTTGTATTCTCATTTTTCCCATTTTGTTTGCCAAGTGCGGTTGATGTGTACAAAACCCTGAGTACTTCTCTTAGCCTTTAGTTGTCGCTCAATTTAATTGGATTTAGTGTAGTAACTCCTCCAATTCGATGTCGTGTTGCAAGATCCACCACATCTGCAATTTCTCGATTCAATCCCCCAAGAAAAAGAGCTATGGTTGCTTCCTTATCTTCTTCCACATTAGCCCTTATTATGGCTACCTTCATCTCTTTATAATATTCCTCACACTTTTGAAACCTTGTGTCAATTTTGGAGCTTTCGACACACGTCTCTATAGTAGTATGATGGAACATATCTTTTTTTCATGTTGCCTTTAAGTCTTCCCATGTGCGGATTTGTGCTTCCCCATTCCTCCTTCGATTCTTAACTAATTGATCCAACCAAACACTAGCATAGTCCGGTGAACTCCATTATGATCAACTTAAACTTCTTATCCTCCGAATAATTTTGAAACTCAAATACCAAGTCTTCTTTTCGTTCCCAATCGAAATATCCCTCGGGGCGTTCTTCCTTAGAAAGGTGGAATATTTGCCTTGATATTTCATAATCGTTGTCTTCTCATTTTGTCCCTCATTTCTTTTTTTTTTTTTTGGTAATAACCACTATACTCTTCGAATTCTCCATCAAAACTCCTTCATTTGTCGTGCATGACTAGGGGTCGGAGTTTCCAATCGTTCCATTCTCCGATTTAGAGCCGTGTATTGATCTTGCATGGCTCTCGTGAACAATTTTAAATCAACATCGTTGTGTTTTCCACTCATGATATCTTTTCGACTACAATAAAAAAATAAAAGAAACTTGTTAGAAGTAAAAGAAAAATAATCAAGTAATGGACCTTACATCTCCCTCACGTGTTTGCTCTTGATAGATGTCACTCCACTTGTGTTTTGCTAAAAAATTACGGCTTTTTCTATAATAGTCTCACCCTCTTTGTCTGTTATCTCTAGATCTCCCTTTTAGTTCTTTACGTAAGAATTTGATCGATAGTAAATATTTCAACAAACCAAACAAAAAAAATCACACCTTTAAGATCAAAGTATAAACTGTAAGGATGGCTAAATCAAAGGTACAATTGAAATAAGACAAAAATTTGGACGATAACAATATTTCAAACGAAGATTCACAACATTTGAACCTTCAAAAAATTAAATTTAGATAAAGACAATATTTCGAATGAAGATTAACAATTTGAATTTTCAAAGAACAATTACGTACGAATTTAAGAATGATTTTTTTTTTAACTTAAAAGTATAAAATTTTTAAAATCTTTAGAACAAATGTTGATTTTTATTTTTTCACTTCTCACAACTCTTTTTTTTTTTTTTTTCTTTTGACAACTCTGTTTTTTTTTTACTTTTGACAACATTTTTTTTTTTACCTTGGTCAAAATTTTACAAAAGATGACAGAGAATATCATTTTGTTTTTTGGTACTTTTCAGAAGACAAATTCACGATGAGAAAAAAAACAATTAACTATAAAAATTGAAACTTTGATAATAAGAATACAAAAATGAATTTTTTTGTGTGTTTTTTTTTTAGTGGTAGGACGAATAGAATAAGATGAAGAAAAGATTGATAACAAAAATTAAAGATAGCTTCTTGAATCAAGGAGCCGAAATTCTGATACCAACTGATGCGAATCTCTGATCGAAGGATCCGAGACCCGACAACAATGCGGAATAATTCAAAGGAACGCCTTTTCAATTCAAGAACATAGTAAGGAACTAAGACCTCAATCGAAGAATTCGATGGAACCTAGTTATCAAAACAGGAGCTTGACCTAAGCCACACCTGTTGGATGAACCGAAACTATCAAGATAGGAGCTTGACCCAGACCAAACTCGTTGGTAAGAACCAAAGCTATCAAGCGAGATTCTTCAAGCATGACTTGAAGAAGATCGTTGTTCTTCGCAAAGAACTAAAGAGAAATCCTCTCTAAAAATTCAATCTTTAATACAAACTTATTTCTTTTTATTAAATCAAATAGTTTTGCCATTAATAGGCTACATATTAAATTAAATTAAATAACATAAAAAAATAAAAATAAAGATAAAATAACTAATAAAATCGTGAGATAATGATTCTTGCATGATTAGATGTCATCTCATGTTTAAACTACGTTTGAACATGATGTGAATTGATTTGAGTAGATTCGGTCGGATTAAATCTTTTCCTACGAGATTTATATGATTTGCATGTGCTTGCATGTGACTTTTAATTCATCGTATACGCATGTGATTGACGCATGTCCTCTTTAATTCCTACATGTGCATGTGCATGGCACATGTGTTTTTAATTCTTATATGTACATGTGCGTCGCACCTTACTTTTTAATGATAACGTGTGCATGTACGCCACACCCTTTCTTCAAAAGATCTTCCAATAATCTTGGACTTCTTGCTCTAGTCATTGGGCCGCCCGTATCTTCAATTGGGTCCTTGTTCTTGGGCTTTGAATCTGTCTCAACTTGGATCACATCATAAACAAAGCCATATGGATTTTTATCTCTTTCAACCCACGTGAATCTTTATCTCTTTGTAGTTTGCGTGGATCTTTACCCTTTTCTCTCCAATCCATTAGAATTTGTGGAGCCCAACTCTTTGCCTTATGAGTTTTCTTTTTGCCAGTTTCTTGGGGCCCACTTCCACACTACAAAGCTCTTTATTTTTATAGTCTTTTGCTTTTGTTGTAATGGCTCTTTTTCTCGGGTTTCCACGACTAAACCATGTGAAACTTTGTTTGTTTGACCTCCTTTATCTTCTATAGATCATAGTCCTTGACAATGAATTTTTGCTCTCGGTTCACATCAAAAAATCTCAACGAAGAAACCCGTCAAACAGGATTGCTGCAAATATGGCTTTATTTGCATTCAATGATGCTTCACTTGACTTTTTTTATTTTTTGTCACCGAATCCAAAATACTACACACAGGTACCATGAACTTTGAAGAAATGCATAACTGCTAATATCATTAAGGAAAAAGTTCAATTTAGCCCCCAACATATGAGGTCAGTGGTCATTTAGTCTCTAACGTTTATTTTTGACCAATCAGACCCCTATCGTATACACCGTATGTAATTCAAACCATTCCATTAAATTTTTCGTTAAATTTGACACGTGCTTTGTGCGTGCGCTGCTAAAACTCCAAAATACCCCTATTTTTCCTTCCCTCCTGGTTTCAGGACAATGCCTCTCCGTCCTGACCTAATTTCAGAAACTCAATTCAACAGAGTCTCATAGAAACCCTCCGAACAGTGGCTCATATCCCTTCTCCAATCTTTCCATTCGCTTTGGCAATCGCTATTGTTCACCTCCTCTTCCTCCCCGCCTTCTTTCCCCCCCCCCCCCCCCCCCCCTCTCCCTCTCCCTTTTTGAAATCCAGGCCCTTCAAAGCTCAAGCAATCCTTCAACAATTCAGACGCCTTGAATTCTTGGGATTCTGATTCGTCTCCCTGCCATGCGAAGATGGACTGCATCATTTGTAACAATGGCATCATCACCGGTCTTCACCTTTTAGATTTGGTTCTTTCCGGTGAGATTGATATTGAAGCCATTCACGAACTTCGTGGCCTTCGAACTGTCAGTTTGGTGAACAATAGTTTCTCTGGCCAAATTCCAGGATTCAGTAGACTTGGCGCTTTGAAGGCTCTTTTGCTGTCCAGCAACTGATTCTCCAAGGAAATTCAGAATGATTTCTTCTCCAACTTAACGTCGTTGAAAAAGGTCTGGTTTTCCAGCAATCAATTCTCTGGAAAAAATCCCCGATTCATTGGGGAAATTATCTCATTTAATAGAGCTACATCTCGAAAGCAACCAATTCTCCGGGAAAATTTTGAATCTGAAACAAAAATCCATAGCCTCTTAGGATCTATCCAACAACAAGCTAGAAGGAGAAATCCCCAGTAGTTGCTGAACAAAACGAAGGACTCTGTGGGAAACTGCTGAACAAGACATGCAAGGTGGCTGAGACAACATTTACAGAATCAGCAATGGCCGAACCTCAGCCTAAAGAAAACTCCAACGTCAAACAAATTGTTTTATCGAGAGGCTGTGCGAGTTGTGCCATGCGAGCGAGAGATCTGACAAGAGAGGAAGATGGAGATTCAAGAGGAAAGGAAAAAGAAGGTTATTTTGGAGTTTTAGCAGCGCACGTGCAAAGCAAGTGTCAAATTTAATGGAAAATTTAACGGGAGGGTTTGAATTACAACAGTGTATACGATAGGGTCTGGTTGGGTAAAAAATAAATGTTATGGATCAAATGACCATTGACCTCATACGTTAAGGGCTAAATTGAATTTTTTCCTATCATTAAATATTTTATATAAGCACACTTGTAAAAGAAGCAAGACTCGAGCGATTGCAGAAAGTAGCATCGGAGCGGGAGCTTCCTTTTGTTCTCGACCTTTCCATTCTTTCGGTTTCTTCGTTACTCTTTTCACTTCCTGATTTGACTGGGACTCCATTTCCAGCAAAGCCCTAGCAAGCTCCTTTATCATCCCATCCTGACATTACAGCATCCTACTTTGTCACTCCCACCCCCACCCTCCTCCTTTCCTTCTCTTTTTCCCCCTTTTTCTTCCCATTTTGTCGTTCTTTCGGCATACTGGTTTTTCTGTTCTCATGGCTGCTCAGAGTTTGGACGACGGAGAGTTTTGGTTCCTCCCAGGTTTCTAGCTGATGACGATGTGTTTGTGGGAAGAAGACTGGGTTGAGTACCTGTAAAGGCGAGCCAACTCCGGGTTTATTTCCGTTTTGAGTTTTCTTGTGGGTCTGGGACTTTTTTTTGGGGTCGCTTCGAATCTCGGCTCTCCGGTTGAGTCTGCTGTGTGTTCCGTCGAAACTGAGAGCCAGGAGGAAGACTATATCGCTGGTTTAACGCGCCAGATGGCTCATTCAACGGGTTCGTTTCGGATACCTAACAGTATGAAATGAAATGTTCTGTTAGACTTGTTCTTGTTCCTTTTGTTTGTGCTGTATATGGTTCTAATCATGACTGTCCATCTCCTTTTTCCTGGCCAAGGTTTTGCTGTGTTCGCCCCAATCACCGCTGTGCGCGGTGGAGAGTGGCTGTGGCTGCAATCAAGGCTCCGGTGGTGGTAGTTCAAATAGTCAATCTCCGGTTTCCTTTATTCCGACCACGTTGGATCTGCTAATTGCTGCCGCAGAACTTGCTAGAAGGAGAATGGACGAGGAGGGCTGTCTGCTAAATCATAGCAGACGACCTTCAGTTCCACCTACAAGCCTTCAGTCATCTCTGTTCCCAATAAGGATTCAAATAGTACTGAATATTACCGGGAGTTGCGGGCGGCTCAAGTAAGCCTAATTTCAGACTACTTAACATTTATTCGTCGACCCTTGTGCTACAGCTTTTTATATTCTTCTCCATTTCTATGCAGTTTCAGCATTTGCGACAGCAGCAGATGTTGAAGCAGCAGAGCTCTCCCTTGTGGGGAAATCAAAAAATAACAAACGGACATCACCAGCGCCACCAGCACTATCAGAGCCAAGTGGCGCAAAGCAAAGGGTGTAATGGCGAAAACAGTGACAGAAGAAACTGTCATCCTCTGGCTTTGTCGTCATCTGCATGGCCCCCTCTGCAAGATTCTCAGTATCTGAAACACGGGTCAGGTATGAGAGCTGTTTTCCTCGAGAACTTTGGTGGTAAAAGAGAATGCGCCGGAACCGGCGTGTTTTGCCTCGCCAGAGTGGCAACTATTCTGTAATGCGCAAGAAGCCAGGTCTGTCAATATTCTCAATTAGTCTTCTAATTAATCCCGTGCTTCATTACGGTCATCTCTCTGTTTCCTATTTCTTGCCTCTACATTGAGACATTCTTCTTCCAAATCTCAGCAGCTTGTTCAACAGTGTTTAGTTCCAGCAAAAGTGATTCAAGCTCTGAATCTAAACTTAGACGAGATGCAAGTCCAGCACCAGATTCACCCTCGATTCGTTCCAGATTGTGGTATTAATCGTCTGACTTTCCTTATCAGTACCTTTAATGTCGAATATTCATATTCATCAAAGTCATTATTGATTTGCAGATGCGGCTCTAAGGTTCAGAGTGACTGTGTTCGTTCTCATCAGAAGCGTAATCTCCATGTCCAACCGATGGCTAATCATGAGCTCCGTCTACCAAACGAGTGGACGTACTGACCCAGTTCCTGCTCTAATAAATGGATAGTTATTAGGACTTTCACAAGTCAGGATTTGAAGATTGTTATACGTAGTTGGAGAAGCGAAAAAGGAAAACAAGACTTAGAATTTCCATTAAGAAGTAAACGTGTTTCAGAAGCTTAAGATCATAGAAGTAAATAAAAGTCTTCTTCTTTTTACCGTCTTCACCAGCTTATTTTACGTTTATCTCCAACATTTGCAGTGAGATGGGAGAGGAAAGATGAAGAATTTTAGTGGGATATTTGATCTATCCACCAACCAGGGCTTGTAGCAACAAATATGAATAAGATGTCTTGTACTATCTCACTATCTAATTCTAGCAACTCATTCATTGTGGTTTACTTTTCATATTTCAAGTGGAAATGGTAACGTACATCATGAAAATCTTACCAAATCAACGAAATTTTTAAAAAAAGGTGCGTTGATGAGAGGGCATAGGCGTGTGAACCCCACTTTCCACGCATATCCTGCACCCAGAAACTGCGCTTTAGTTTAATCTTTGCCCAAAGCAACGTCTGAGATCTGTGTCTGCGTGGCCGCAAGTAAGCATGCTCAGTATCAGCACCCCCGGCCTCTGGTTGGAGGATTGCACCCATTGCGGCGACTTTCGAGGACTCCCTTCTTCCCCATTTGCACGCCCATGGCGCCAACTGCTTTCCACTTTAACAGCTAAACTCAATGCCCACCCCACTACCCAATCATTTTAAGTAATGGGTTAGTCAAATGTTTGCTGAACCACTCACGACTCTCTGCACATATTTCAGGCTAGGGCTATGTCCCATGCAAACGTATCAATTCCAGAAGATAGAATTTCTTTTTGACATTTGACTCAAAAATCTTACATTTGTAAACGTAACCCAAGTCTAGCATATACTGATCTTCAAATTTAGACATTTAAATAACGAAGGGAGGTAAATGGTTGCAGCCTAGAAGCCCAATTTTGACGACGATGAACATGACACTTGGTTTTTTTTTTCTTTCTTTTGGCGTATGTAAGTGTTACCTGAGGTTCATTTATGGCTTCGATTATGGTTGCATTAGCGGTGAGTGAGCTTCCTACTAGTTAATCCAAGAAGGAAGCTAATAATTCTACTTTGTTTCAGAACTGTCATTCTACTATTCTGTCATGGATTTAAATGGAGACACAGAGCAGGGATTTGCACCATAGAAGAGCCAGAAGTTAGATTTAATTTGTAGTCATTTTCCTATGAGATTTTCTTCAAGATAAAATGCCCACGGAACATATTTGAATCCATAGAATCGCATTATAATTGAGTTTTGCAAACCTGTCAATTGAATCCACTGATGAAAATATAAATTGATATACTAATCTTTTGCTTCATGTATGTTTAGATTCATGCCTCTTTTGAGGTTTGTGACTTTTGTTTAATGTATCTTTTTAATTTGTCATTTGGTTATGGGCATGCATAGATGAAAATAGTTGTGATATATATTTGATTAATTTTTGTGGTTCATGTATTATACTGTACATATACCAATAGTCTTATAAATACTATGTAAGTTTTGGCAATTTGAAATAAGTAAGAACCAAGTGAATTAAAGAGAGATTAAATGTCTCCAATTTGAAGACGGACTAAATGCGACCGTTGTCAAGCAAGCTACGCACACACATGGATAATAATACGGTGGAGATTTAGAGAGTAATATCGTTTTGTTGTCTCCAATTTGAATTCGGATTTTTAACACGAAAGTTTAATTTAGGCTGGGATTTCAAAGGACTACGAGGTGAGTTGACCTTAAACCTATTTTACGATATTTTCGAAAAAATTCAGAATTTTGTTGGGGGAACTAGATAGGTAGCTAGTGACAAAATTCTCCAATCATATTCTATTATTGGATGTCTCGTAGCAAGCTATGAATTCAGCTTTTCTCGATACTAGATAAACGTGACCCGGTGTTAATTTCAAACTATTTTGGCATCTCATAAAATTGAAATAAATAATCTGATTTTCTATGTATGAGCACGTAATCTTTTAATTTTTTATAGATACCTCATAACTTATTGGTTGTCATCCAATGGACTCGTTGCTGAATACGTAAATATTCTTCCAATATAACAACTATAAATGCCACATACATGAGCATATATTAGACCTTTTATTAAATTTCCTTGATTCAAACTTGATTTTTGAGGTATTTTTCTTCCTTAAAATTTTCACCTCTAGCATGAAGGGTGCGAATTAATTTATAATTATGTATGTCAAATATCTTAAATACCATTCGATATAACTCTACCTGATAACTCAAGTATAGTTCAAGAGCGACTATGATGTACATGTATTTCTAATACAAAATAAACGTCTATAAGATTTTGTATCTCAAATTTCTTTGATATAAATCTATTTATTTGATAGAAATCTCTTGCATAGTCTACTTACTTCCACTTAACTTGTGGTACATACAACTATCATAACTAGAAAAGATGGTGACTTGTGAAATTTATACTACACTCTCAAAAATATTGGTTCGATTTTGTTACAATCAGAACAAACCGAGCATGCTTTAATTTGTTCATAGTGCAAAATTTGAAAAAGTAAAAAATTCAAGCCCTAAGTTGAACGAGTTCCATAGTTCGAGGTTCTTTTTATTAAAAAAAAACTTACAAGGTTTAAATTCAATCAGACCCCAAAATTCAAGATTTGATTTGTATTTTACTCATTATTTAATTTGTAAACCATGTTCTTTGCATCTCCATGTACAAAATTTTTGGATTGCACTATACAAATTGTTTCTTCAATGTTTCCATCAAGTAACATGGTAATTACGTCTGTTACGAACTTGAAAGAAAATTGCAAAAGATGACCTTTTTATTTCTTATCTCAGTTTACAAGAAGAGCTCATTATTTATAGAACTTTTAATGAAAGTAACCGTCAACTAACTAATAAATTGAATATTGAAATATATAAAGTCTTTCAACTGATATTGTGCAGATCATCATTCTGCCTTATATGAGGATCAGATCAGCTTCAGATCAACAACATTTACGTTCTTGATACTCCCCCTCGAGATGGAAATTGAATATTGATGATTCTCATCTTGCTTAAAAGAAATTTTAATGGATTGGGATGTAATGCTTTAGTAAAAATATCCACTAATTTCCATGAAGAGTTTTTATGTCTTTTTTTGCATCTCTTGACGAACAAGATGTCAATCAACTTTGATATGTTTCGTTCTTTCATGGAAGACGAGACTAGCGGCAATATGTAGTGCTGATTGATTATCGCAAAACATTAAGGCAGGTGAAGAAACATCAATATCAGGGACTAATTTTGAATATTTGTATTCTTCTCAGAATCAAAATCAGAAAGAAGTGGATCTTGAGAATGGATGTTGTTGTAGAGAAGAAAAGGAAAAACATTTTCATGAAATAAAACATTTCGTGAAATAAGAATCCAATTTGTTTCAAGATCAAGGACTTTCTATCTTTTATATCCATGAGGATAACCAAGAAAAGTAGTTGACTTAGAACGATATGAAAATTTGTCTCTGCCATGTAATGAAGTAGAGACAAAACATAAATAACAAACACTTTCAAATGATGATATGAAGGACTCTTGCCATGGAGTTTTTCAAAAGGACTTTTGTTTGTAAGAGTTTGTGAGATACACGGTAGTAAGGACAAAGATAATGTATAATTCCCTTTTGAGCAAAGAGATTAGTGAAAAGTAATTCTGGTGCATTATCTGTTCGCACTCTTTTAACAATGGTGCTAAATTGGTTCTCAACAAGTGTAACAAATTTAGGAAGAATAGTGCAAACATCATATTTTGAAATAAGCAAATAGACCCAAGTAGCTCTAGCATGATCATCAACAATTCTTATAAAAATACTGAAAACTATCATGTGTAGGAGTGTAAAAAGGACCTCACACATCACAGTGAATAAATTTGAAGATCTCATCAGATATTAAACCATGATAAGGAAAAGATAATTTGCGTAGCTTAGCTAAAGGACAAAATTAAACAAATTGATGACTTTATTGATCAAATTTGCAATTGGTCTTTGAGAAAATAAATTTTACATCATATGGATAGGCTAGTCTATTATGCCATAAGGAAGAATCATGATGTAGTAAAGAAAGAGACTTCATCTTGTTAAAAGATATATAGGTTGTTTATACGTCTACCGTTCCCAATCATCTTCTCCGAAGAATGGTCCTAAATATAATAAGAATAGGGATGAAAAAAACTGAACAATCAATGAAAGTTGTAAGAGAACTTACGGAAATGAGATTAAATGGGAAGGTTGGGACACAAAGTACATTATGTAGCAAAATGTTGCTACTGATTGAAACAAATCATGTACCTTTAATAATAATTTTTGAATTATCAGGAAGAGTTACACAAGAATTCAAAATAATTTTCAAAGAGTTCAATGATTTTGGATTGGAGCATACATGATGTGTAGCTCGTGTATCAAGAATCCATGAGGACGGTGGTAATTTCGAATAGTGATGGATTTAGAAACAAAAGAAGTAAAAATACCTGTAAAATTGAATGTAGAGGGACTAGGATTCGAAGAATCATTGTGGAAGAATTATTGACATTCTGCTGAAGCTTTTGGCTAAAGAGTGCAATCAATTGATGACACTAGGTAGCAGTAAGATTCGACATTTGATCATTTTCTGAGACAATAGCTTGTGAACGTTTATTCAAATCTGAAATCTTGGCACATGTATGATTAATAGAAGATTTATTTTTTGATTTGTAACCTTGAGGATACCCATGTATTTTGTAGCATTTTTCAACCGTGTGCCCAGAAAAATTATAGTGAGTGTAGAAAGGTTTGTCTCGCTTTCCTTTTCCATAATGATTTTTGGGGCTAGAAGAGTTAAAAGCAACTGTATCAGTAGCTGTAGAATTAATTTCAATTGCTCATTGTCTCTCTTCTTCAACTATTGTGGTGAAATCAATCACACTGAGATAATCGATAAAGAATTAATTATAAGAGTGAAGGAAGAAATCAAGATACAAGAATTTACGTGGTTCGGATCAAATCGTCCTACATTGATGGTACAAAACTTTATTAGAGAATCCTAGAATAAAAATTTCTGTAATGCTACAGCATCATTGCTCGCAACGTAACCCTAAGATTTTATTTTCTCTCCAGCTCTTCTAACACCAGATATGATTCTCTCTCTTGTTTATTATTATCCCCTTATCAACCTTCTAACTAATCTATTTGAAAATAAATTAATACAAATTTTGAACAATAATTTAATAACTGTAAATCTAATTGCAAATCTAATTCAAAAAACTTTTGAACCAAACCAAATCAAAACGTTAAACCAATAATTGACAATTTCCTCTTTAGTTCTTGTTTTGAAAATTTTCACGCTGCTATCCGGAGTCTGTGCATCCTCCATTATAAACTATCTTTACTCCACACCCACCAAGTTCAAACAAAGTTTAAACTTGGCAACTAGAAGAACTATCGTCCTTTCTAATGGAGCCTTCCAGCTTATACCTTCTTTGTAAGATGTAAATATATATTCAGAGGTAGAACGTGATGAGTCTAGACAACCAGCAAAATCAAAATCAACATACTTGATTACAGATTCTGCCCATGATACTGCAGCATTTATCTCATATGTCAATTTTATATCCAATGCACCTAATATGTATTTCATCACCCACTTCAAAGCGTCATCTATGTAACGACCCAAAACCGTCATCGAAACATATTGTCATCAAACTAGTTTCGGATCATTCTAAACCGGCTATCTATACAATTCACACATCATTTTCATTCAACTTACCCAAAATACCTATACTCGGATTCCCACGAGTCAAAATCGCGTCAACTGATCAGCGCACTCTCACGGGCGCCCTTCTTTAACCTGCTCATTCTTCGGGTGGAGGAACGTTATCCTCACCTGTTTCGAGTTCACCTACACCAGAAAGATGCCTATGAGATAAATCTCAGTAAATTCTACGTAAATGTCAATGCATGAACATGTATATGCAATTTTCATTAATTCTGTCCATTCATTTTATTTATCATTCCATATCAGTCATTTTAGTCGTCTCAGTTGTCTCATTTCAGTCGTCTCAATCATCTCATTTCAGTCGTCTATTTCAGTCATCACATTTCATTTTCTTTCATGAACTTCATGCAGAAATCCATTTTTCGTGACATTTGTAAAACAATGATGCATGACAATTTAATACGTAACATAAACACAAAGCACGGATACCATCAAAACCAAACAATCATTTCCTATAAAACAAACTAACCTTAAACTATCCGACCAAAACATATAAACATTCAAGGCACCAACAATCCTCAAGAAACAAAACTCGACATATGGTGTAGGCTAATCGGCCACAGTAAGTCACGATAACTTACCTCGGGTCCTTAGCACACCGAGCTCTGTCTGCGGGCTTTGTTCACCTAGAATATTTCACAACATCCTTTGTTAAAACCGAGCCTAAACAATGAAATTTTGAAAATTTACGAAACTCTTAACTAAAGGAAATTTCCTAAAATTCTAATAAACCTCTCTCGGGCATTTTGTCGAACAACTTACATGCACATTTTCATTCACTAATTTCTCTCTAATCCGACACTCGATCTCAACAATTCAAACGCCTACACGTCACCCATAACGTCTACTTTAATGTGCAATAGCTAATCCTCAAACCACACTTAGCAATCAAGCCTAGAAATCTCGAATTCCAATATACATTAAAACGATATTTCTAAACACCAAAAAATCTAACCTTAAATCCATTCTCAATCTAAAAATCATCAATAACTATTAATCTATCATCAATAATCATCAATACATCAAAACTATCTATTTCCAACCAAAACCCTAAAATTATACAAACCCTAAATCGAATAAACCAAACGAATAACAACCCTAAATCGAAAACTAATCTCATAGAACACGTGAATCTTACCTAGAGTGTTGAATCGTCAAAGAAAACGGAGGAGAAATCGCTGATTCGCCTGCGTGAGGGAGCTTGGCCGAGAGGAGAGAAACACAAGGAGAGAGAGAGAGAGAGAGTTCTGCGTAGGAGGAGGAGAAATAAGGGTGGGGGAGGTGTTTTGGGTTTTTATAAATTTAACTTTGCCAATTGACCTTTTTGTCCTTTCTATAAATCATTCACTAATTTTGTTAATTAGTCTATCGATTTGGTTTTTTCAAAATTTTCTTATTTCTCCAAATATTCCAACTTACTCTTAGGGTTCTAACAAAATTTCCCGTTCTCAAAACGGGCTTAATTTACTATTTTTACGAATTAAAATTCTATAGGGTTAAAAACGGAAAATCGAGCATTACACTACCGATTTGGATTTCCGAATTTCCCATATTTCTCCTAAAATTCATATTAATCGTAAGGGTTCTATTAAAATTTTCTGTTTACAAAACGGACCTAGTTTACTAAAATACCCTTTTATATTACGAGAAATATCAAAACTCGCAAAATCGTCATCACATCTCCAAAAATTCCCTTATTCCTCCAGAAACTCCAATTCATTCATAGAATTTCAATAGAACTTCTCGTTCGTAAAACGGGATAAATTCGACATATTTACAAAAATACCATTACGTTCCAAAATCCCGTAAACCCGAAGGACCGGGTGTTACAATCTACATATAATAGTAGATACAATGCTCTCCTTGATGTTGTGACTTTCACATAAACTATTATGTAGAGATGGTAAACAAGCGGGCTGGCTCGCTAGCCTGCCTGCTTAGCCCATTATTGTAGCAGGTCAAGCTTGACTCAGCTCACTATAGTAACAATCTGAGCCTAGACCGGTCCAAGAAGACAAAACGAGCCGAGCTCATTGTTCTGGGCTCACAAGCCACACTTGGGACTAGACTGATTTGACCAGCTCGTGAGGTCGACAATCTTTGCCCGTCGAGCCCACCTGCTCTCATCACAAATGTCCAAAAACTCTTGGAAGCTAGCCCATTGTTGGACCCAACCTCTACATTTTAGTAGTCAACCCTAACTCACAAGGCACGCCCCATTATTTATAAAACAATAAAGGTGTGGGCATCTTCATAGTTTTCGATGTTAAACATCTCACCTCTCTCACTCTCAATTGATGGCAGCGGCCCCACCCACCCCCGCCCCTGCCCCTTCCCCTGCCCCTGCCCCTCTCCCTCCAATTGAGGAACAAAATAAATGTTTTCATTTTCTATCCCTTCTAATAAATTAACCATTTTTTATTTATTTTTAATTTTATTTAATATAAATATAATTTATATTTAATAAAAATTCACTAAATCTCTATTCTTCAAAACTCTGAAAGTTAATAAAAATTACACGAATATTTATTTCAGTTCACCTACTATTTATCTTCCTTAAATTTAACAACACGGTAACTTTTCAAATCATCGATTTTTACCAATTGACTGAAAAATCTAGCTTGGTCACAACACGACAAGACGAGTCAACCTGTGACACATTAATCGTCAATATTATTATTTGTTCACATAACTTTGTTTTTCTTATTATTTATTTTTGGATTATTTTAAAATATATACTCTAATTTTCTTCTATTTCTTAAGAGGTGTTAAATAAGCAGGTTGACTAGGCTCGTTAGGCTCATGGCTCACGAGCTAGTTCGAGTTGGAAATTTTTTTGAGCGAGCTAGTTAGACTCTGCTCAGCTCGTTAGGTTCACTAGGCTTGGTGAACCAGAATTTTTTAAGCTCAACCGGATCGTTTGTACCTCTATTATCGTCTATCATGTTTGCTTTTTAAAACCTGATGCTACATATAAAAGCATCAAACTCTAAATTCCACTGCCTTGGTGATTCTTAAGGCCATCCAATGATTTTTTTAGAAGACATTCAAGGTTCAAATTTCAATTCTCAAACCCCTCTAGTTGTTCCACGAAAATGGTTTCCTCCAAATCCCCAAGTAAGAACACCATCTTCTCATCCATCTGCTCTAATTCCAGATTATGTGTTGTCACAATTGATAAAACCAACCTTATCGAAGTATGTTTCACAACCGGAGAGAATATTTCATTAAAATCTATCTCTTCTCTCTCCATGAAGCCCTTGGAAACCAATCTTTCCTTGAACATTGGTTTAACCTTGTTGTTAACATCTTTATTTCACTTAAAGATCCACCTACAGCCAACCAATTTTTATTTTTCTCATTTTTCCACCAAAACCCAAGTGTTGTTATTATGCAACGATGTCATTTCTTCATTCATAGCTTTAATTCAATCACCCTTATTCTTGCAACTAATAGCCTCTCTGTAAGTCACAGGTTCATTATTCTTAAGATTAGTCGAAACTAGAAGGGCATATACAACAACATCGCATATCTGAGAAGTTGAGTAAGTTTCACCACTCGTTTGGTCATATCCTGTGTGAGTTGATAATTCATCACTCATTGACGCGAAAACGACCTAAAAGAGAGAGTGTTACAATGCACAAAACATAAACTAAACTCAATACTTGGTTCACTCGATAAGGACAGAAAACCAGCAGCGAAATGAACATGCAAATGAAAACCAAATGAAATGAAATTTGACGTGAGTATTAATGGATATGTGAAGTAACCTGAAATGACAAATGAAATGATGAAGCAGATATGAAGTTATGATGACAAACCCGAGGCTGACCAATGAGCAATATTTTGTAAGCTGTCGAGGAATGCTCTTCCTTAAGAAAGAACAACAGCTTTTTGGAACCGGTTAGAAAGAATGGAGGAAATGATGGAATTTAGAACTCAACAAGTAACCCTGAACTTGTGAGCAATGGTGTAACAACCAAGCCCGGCCCATACCACACCAAGAGGATTTGCGGACCGTACTCAAGATGTTTTTCCCTTGGTGGTAGGGGTCAGGTCGGGTCATTACAAATGGAGGCACGCTTCTCACGATTTCAATGAACCGTGGCTCACCTTACGGTAACCGAAACCAACTTGGTTTGGAAGGAAAATAGGCTTTGTATTAATTTGGTAAAAAGTTCCCACAAACACTAATAACCATGCTTATATAATACCTAGGACGGCTAAAGTTTGCTGAATGAAGAAAAGGAAGGAGTTAGCTATTGATTGCTTCTCCAATACTCAGCCAAGATGAAAGTTATGCGCTCTTCATCACGCGGTTGTGATGTTGTCTATGCAACCATGATTAATCGCCCTCTAAGCCACATCAGTAATTTGGTGCGCGCTTTCTTGAGCCCTCTATCATGCCAAGTCATCACTTCATGCTGCTGTGATTCTTTTTGGGCGCGCTAAGGTTCGCCGCCAATCTCTAAGGCGGTTGGTGCTCCTCCATGCAAGCTCAACTTCTTTGATGCAAACCCGAGTTTTAACCACCATCTAACCTAGCATACATCTATTTCTAACAACTAATGCATCATGCAAATAGTAATAAAGGCTAATATTTGCCCAACAATACAAGAATGTTAATGTTTGCCAACAAATTACAAGATAGTTAGTTACACGGTCTTGTTTTCAGAAAGGCAAATTCCCTCTTGAACTTGAGTCATTTCCAATCGTGCATCCCAAGTCAGAATGTGTAGAGGTTGAGCTATGTTCCCTAAGTTAGGCTCCCACTCTAACTCATCAAAGAAATCGTTACGTGAAAAAGAAGTAAACTTGTGAGTAAAAAGATTAAGTAAAGCACGGGCCTTTGTTTGTGATCGAGTGATTGGCCTTTGAGGCATGCCACTCCTTCCACTGAACCTTCTGACTCAAAAGTAACCTGTAGCGACCCTTATCCGTATCCTAATTTTTACCGTATTATTTTTTTTATCCTTACATTTATAAACTTAAATGGCGTTCGTACGGAATTAAAACTGTTTAAACCGGAACCAGAATCAGAATTAAAACGTTGAAGTTCATTTAGAAAATCACTTAAAACAAATCTTAAAAATCAATTTAATAAAACTCAAGACAATTAAAATAAAGCTTAAATTTATTAAAAACCATTGGCTATACAAGGGAGGGCAAAATCGTCAAGTGCCCGCAGAAAAGAAGCAGCGATCAATCGCTACATCAGCGATCGATCTCGGCGATCGATCGCTGCAGCAGCGATCGATCACGGCGATCGATCGCGGCAGAGCGAATCGATCGCCCACTTGGGCGATCTCTGCTTCCTTCACTTCCCCGATCCCTGCTTTCTTCTCTTCCCTTTTTGTCTTAACATGCTCTCTGGAATTCGAGAATTCCAGAGAGCTTTCCTTTTTCATTTCACCTCCTCTGCACATATCCTCTTCTATACTTTACTCCCTTAAACTCTAAAATAACGTTATTTGTCTCTCGTTTATCAACCACCAATTAAACGACCCAAAACATATTTTAAAACGTGTTTAAAACATAATAAACTTTCGTGAAAGCAAACTTCGTGGATCTGTTTAAAAACCGAGCATTTTCACCTATTTAAATTTACCAAAACAGTTTATAAAACAGGTTTCCAACAAGTTTAAAACACCAAACATAAACCTATCCACTACCAGATCCAAACATCCTAATATGTTCAGCTATACAATTCATATCGTGTCCCCAAAACATATACCTACATCCCCACGGGTCAGAATGCAAACCGACTGCCCAGCACACTCCCACGGGCCATCTTTCTTCAACTGTTCATGCCTCGGGTGGAGGGATCTCATCCTCACCTGTGTAGAGGTCACCTACACCATACAAACAAACTATGAGATAAAAATCTCAGCAAGTCTCGTAAATGCAGATGCGTGCAGTGCGTATGTCATTCATAAAACATGCAGATAACAGATTTAGATTCATTTCGTCGCAGACAGATTGTAACAGAGGCCTAAACCCACCTCGCCATGACCAGATAACAGATTACGTAGATTTTGTTGGTTCATTTTACTTTTTAATTAGGTCGCAGACAGAATGTCACCGAGATCTAAACCACCTCGCCGTGACCAGATAACAGATTATGTAGATGTAAGATCGGAATTGTCTAAGAGGGGGGTGAATTAGACTTTTTAATTTTAATTTCAATTTAATCTAATTTCTCTTCTTGATTAAACTTAGTTACAGCACTAGTAATCAAATAATGTAAAGAGAGAGAAAGAGAAATTAGACACCAGTATTTTTACGTGGTTCGGCCAAACTGCCTACGTCCACGCTCCAAGGCTCTCCCTTGAAGATTTCTTACTTCTCCTCAACGAGAAAATCTGATCGACCTTACGGGCTTCGATCCACAGCCTTTCACAATCCTGGATTGAACTTAGCGGGCGTCAATCCACTGCCTTACAGGATATTCAAGTTTGAAATACAGAATACAATGATCTACAAGCTCTCAAAACAGAATCTCAAGTTTTGGAGTAGAGAGGTGTAGATTGAGAATTCAGAGTAATAATTTTCGCAGCTAGGGCTCAGAATTCAAAATGGCAAAAAGTTCTTCCTTCGTGCTCTGAGCTCAGCTTATATACTCTGTCTTCTAATCGGCTAGGCTTCAATGCTCCTTATCCAATAATAGAAGTTTAGTTACCGTTGGAGCAGCTTCCGTACAAGTTCAGGTAGCCGTTGCCGTTTGTAGTTGCAAATCGTCGTCGCCATTAATGTTCTGGAGTTATGGCTGAAAACGACGTCACTGTAGCTTCGCGGCTAATTTGAATTCTGGCGGAAGACAAAGTTGACTTATAGTCTTGATCCGCCAACAGAAGATGAAGCTTTAAACCCTTGAACCGGCGTCGGATGATGAAGCTCTAAATGCTTGAACCGGCATCGGATGTTTGATTCATAGTTGTCTTCCGCCTTTGTCGTTTAGTGACTGGAAGAGCATTTTATTGAATTCATCCGCCTTTGTCGTTTTGTGGCCGGAAGAGCATTTTATTGAAGTCATCCGCCTTTGTCGTTTTGTGGCCGGAAGAGTATTTTATTGAAGTCATCCGCCTTTGTCGTTTTGTGGCCGGAAGAGTAATTTGATTTACTCATCCGCCTTTGTCGTCTAGCGAGCGGTGGACTGATTCTTTTCGCTCATCCGCCTTTGTCTTTTAGCGAGCGGTGGAGTATTTCTTTTCGCTCATCCGCCTTTGTCTTTTAGCGAACGGTGGACTGATTCTTTTAAACGACTCCGCTCTTGTCGTTTTGTGACCGGTGGACTGATTCTTTTGCTTAACACGTTTCAGCCCTGTACACTTAATCATATGCATTAAAAACTAAAATACCCTTTTTAAGGGTATCTCCAACAAATCTAACTCAAATGCATTTCATTAAATTCAATTAATAAACATAATCAAATTACAATATTAAGCAGACAAATTCATCATCAAAAACAAATTAAGACTTAAACATTATTTAAGTCAACAATCTCCCCCTTTTTGATGATGACAACCTATCAAAATACGTATAACTCCCCCATAATCTAAGCTCCCCCATAATATATGCATCTGATATCAAAAGAACAAACAGAGAGCATATCCAGAACTAAATCAGACAACACATTTTGCATACTACACATTTTGCATAACACATTTTGCATACAACACATTTTGCATACATGTCTCCCCCATTGACATTATCAAAAACAATAAACAGAGAAAGACAGCAGAAAACATGGCATTCAAGAATATTAAAAAGGAAAGAGTTCCTTATTCAAAATAGAGATCTATAAGGAAAATGTATACAGATAAAAACAAAATTATCGTTTATTACAGGAATCTAAAAATCTCTTCCAAAAAGCATGGATAGCCCAAGAAGGCAATGTGAGTGCAGGATTGAAGTAGGCATCCACTAGAGCTTGAAGTGAAGCAAGATCACGAGGTAGAGGTGCCTGATAGATCACCAAGTCCGTACAGGTATTGGCAATGGGAACTGGTTCTGGAGAAACCACCAGATCCTGACTTGGAGAAGGCTCGATTTGAGGAGCAGCAGGAGATTGAGGCACTTCCAGAGGAGCAATAGGAGAGGTATCCATTGGACTGGAGGGCTCTAAGGATGGCTCCTGTACTGAGAGAGCAACAGAAGTAGAGAATGTCAGTTCAGACTCTTGTAAATCCAAAGGCATCACTCTAGAATCGGTAACAACCTCTGGTCTGGTGAAAGGAAGGAGGAGGTCTTCATATGTAGGCTCAGAAGGTCTGAGAGGAATATGAGGTGCAGGGCAGAGACCCTCAACTTTAGACGTCACGAGAGAAGATTTTTGTGTGCCTGTCCCATTTCTGATCCATTTGACCACGTTCCACCACAGCAGCTTCTTGCAAATCCACCTTGAGTTGATTTAACTTTGAATCGAAGTCTGTCTTTAGATTTGCAAGGCATGACTTCAGCTCAAGGTACTGTTCCTCACTGATAGATGATCTCCTCTTATAAAGGATAGGAGTGGCAGGAGTGACAGTAGGAATTGGTGAGGTCACTTGAACTGTAAGAGGTAGGGAAACTATTGGAGCAGGGAGAAGGACTGGAGACACTGGTTGTTGAACCGTGGGAGGAAGGAGAGGTGTAGGAGTAGAAGATTGAGCAATAGGAGACAAAGGAGCATCCACATTATCCTGATCAGACTCTTCTGCCAGGACAAGTTTTCTTTTCCTCCTTGGAACAACTTCGGCCTGAGCAGTTTCCAAAAGGGCTGCAGGCAGAGGGTGCCCAGATGAGGCAGATGGAGGCAGCGATGGTAAAGAGGGTTGAGCTGGAGGACCATGTTTAATGATTGAGGAAATGGCCCGAAATACCGGAGAGATGGAGGGAAGAGCAGGTTGTGAAGGCAGTATGAGAGAAGGTGGAGGAGAAGGAGGTGAAGGTAGGCTAGGTGCAGAAGGGGCAAAAATAGCCTCAAATGGATGTGCAGAAGCTATTGGAGCAGGTTGGCTAATCCTTGTAGAAGGGGCACGGCGGCTGGTCACAGGTGGAGGACGTTTAGGCCGAGTGACCCTAGGACTAGGAGGGGAAAGATCAAAGGCAGGGATCTCAGAATCACCACCACCTTCATGAACAGATGATTCTGTATCCAAACTCACGTCCTGTTTGCCCTTTTTGGCAGCTTTGACCTTAGCTACCCTCTGCTTGGACTGATCCAAGACAAAAACTCCTTGACGGTTCTTCTTAATTCCCATCCTGGACAAGGTATCCTTGGAGTAATAGCTGGTATGTTTCAGACAGGTGGGATGCTCATCCTCAGGAAATTCAACCAGATTCTTCTGAAAAATCTTCATGAGTAGGAGGTTGTAGGGAAAGGATGTGGTCCCTGACGAAACACTCTGAATCATCCTTCGCATGATGATGTATCCAATATCTACAGGGAAATTCATATAGATGGCATAAAGGATGACATGCTCCATGCTGCTAATGTCATCATAATGTCCCCCTTTAGGAATGACATTGTAGCAGATCATTTGATGAAGCAGCCTAGCTCTAATGGTTAGATGCTTGCTTTTGAGAGGGTTTGGAATATTGCTCGGATCTAGAGCAATTTCCTTTAGGAATTGTTGGCCATCAGAAAGCTTTAGGAATAGAATTTCTTGGCCAATAGAATAGATTTTAGGGTGATTATCCAAATGGGGGGCTCCCAAAAGTTCATTGATGGATTTTGAGGTAAGCTCTATGGTTTTCCCAAGCACATAGCTAGATATGAGTGACTGATCAGAAGTAGCACTAAGATTAGCATAGAACATCCTAATGGCAGAGGGAAAATAGAAGGATTCAACCTCAAACAGTCCTAGTAATCCAATATCGGCCAGGGGTGTTACTATATTTAAAGAAACAAGTTCGTCAGGAACCATACCACGACCCGGAATCAACTTTTTGTCCTTAAAGTCGCCGTGATATCGGATTTCAGCCGCTTCTGATATGAAGTAGAGTGACGGCCAACTAGTTGCCCGAGGAATCACCCGTGCCGGTCTAGGATTGGGTTTGGCTTTCTTTTTCGCAGGTTCAGCACCACCCTTTGAAGAACAAGCCTCATGATCGTGTGCAAAAACTTGGTCCATTGGAGAAATTTTGGGAAGACGACCTAGAGAGCAAGGGTTGTCGATAGAGAGAAAGGGCGCGAAAGATGAAGCGTTTCGGAGAGAAAGCCAAGTTTAAACGAGAGAGAACTATGCCCGATATGCGGAAATCACACGTGTAAGATTGATATTGTCCGATTAAAGACACGTGTTGACAGATTAGAAAATGTATCATCCGGTCAGTGGATGATGTATATCTTCCGGTGAAAAAATGAAAAAGGACCGGAGGATGTGAACAATAAAGACAGAAAAATAAGGAAAAAACTTAACTTTTCTCATACTTGAGAAGACCTAATCTTATTCTAATACCACAGAATGTTTTCTCATCTAAAGGCTTTGTGAAAATATCTGCCAATTGATCTTCAGAATTGACAAACTCTAAAGATATGTCACCTTTTTGAACATGATCACGAATGAAGTGATATCTGACATCTATGTGTTTTGTTCTAGAATGTTGAATAGGATTTTTAGAGATGTTTATAGCACTGGTGTTATCACACCGAATAGGAATCCTATTATAAAACAGATTATAATCTTCTAGAGTCTGTTTCATCCATAACATTTGTGCACAGCAGCTGCCAGCAGCAATATATTCACTTTCAGCAGTTGATAATGCAACAGAATTCTGTTTCTTAGAATACCATGACACTAGAGACTCTCCTAAGAATTGACAAGTGCCACTGGTGCTTTTTCTATCAATAAGACTACCAGCATAGTCAAAATCTGAATAGCCTACTAGATCAAAGGAGGTGCCCTTTGGATACCATAATCCTAAATCTTGAGTCCCACTTAAGTATTTGAAAATTCTTTTGACAGCCGATAAGTGAGATTCCTTAGGGGCAGCCTGGAATCTAGTACACAGACAAACACTAAAGAGTATATCTGGCCTACTAGCAGTCAGATACAACAGAGAACCAATCATACCACGATATTTCTTGATATCTACACTTATACCAATTTCATCATTGTCCAATTTAGTAGTGGTACTCATGGGAGTTTTAGAGGATTTGACAGATTCTAGACCAAATTTCTTAAGAAGTTCCTTGATGTATTTTTCTTAACAGAAGAAAATTCCATCAGAAGATTGACTAATCTGGAATCCTAAGAAAAACTTTAACTCCCCCATCATACTCATCTCGAATTCACATTGCATGAGGGATGAAAACTCATTACACATTTTGACATTAGTTGAGCCAAAGATAATGTCATCGACATAAATTTGAACCAACAAAATGTCCTTCTCCTTTTGCATGGTAAACAGAGTTGAATCGGAGTTACCCTTATTGAAATTCCTTTCCTCAAGTTCTTCAATCTGTCATACCAAGCTCTAGGAGCCTGCTTAAGTCCATAGAGAGCTTTCCTAAGTTTGAAGACATGGTCAGGTTTATCAAAGGCTTCAAAACCTAAAGGTTGCTCTACATAAACTTCTTCAGTTATATAACCATTTAAAAATGCACTCTTTACATCCATTTGAAAGAGTGTGAAGTTTTTGTAGCAAGCAAAAGCTAGAAGCATTCTAATTGACTCTAATCTAGCTATAGGGGCAAAGGATTCTTCAAAATCAATTCCCTCTTCTTGAGAGTATCCCTTAGCTACAAGTCTAGCTTTATTTCTAACTACTATCCCATTTTCATCCAATTTATTCTTATAAACCCATTTTGTTCCAATAATTGGATGATCCTTAGGCCGTGGAACAAGTTCCCATACCTTGCTCCTTTCAAATTGATTTAGCTCCTCTTGCATAGCTAAAATCCAGTTTTCATCACTCTCGGCCTCTTCAAACTTCTTAGGTTCTACTTGAGATATAAATGCCACATTGGCACAGAGATTCCTAAGAGAGGATCTAGTCTTAACTCCTAAAGAGGGATCACCTAAGACCTCATCTATTGGATGATTTCTGACATATTTCCAATCTCTTGGTAAAGTAGGATTTTCATCCTTAACAGGAATTATATCAAGAGATGTTGAAGATGGTTCTAAAGATTTTTCTGCTTGAGAGGGATCTGTAGGTTTTTCTAAGGAAAGAGAGTCTAATTGACAAACTACACCATCATTCTCATCCACATTTAATATGGGCTGAGGAGACTCATCAAAGTTGACATGAACGGATTCCTCTACTACTAGAGTTCTCCTATTGAAGACCCTATATGCTTTACTGGTCAGAGAATAACCAAGAAAAATTCCAACATCAGATTTGGAATCGAATTTTCCTAAGTTATCCTTAGTATTGAGAATGAAGCATTTACTGCCAAAGGCTCTAAAATACTTGACAGAAGGAGTTTTTCCACTCTAGAGCTCATATGGAGTTTTCTCTAGGATAGGTCTTATGGAGACCCGATTAAGTACATAACAGGCTGTTGCTACAGCTTCAGCCTAGAAATACTTAGGAAGGGAGTTTTTATTAAGCATAGTCCTAGCAAGCTCTTGAAGGGATCTATTTTTCCGCTCAACAACACCATTTTGCTAAGGGGTCCTAGGAGAAGAGAAATTGTGCTCAATTCTATATTTGAGACACAGGAGTTCAAATTTCTCATTTTCAAACTCTCCACCATGATCACTACGAATAGCAACAATGGTGAGCTCCTTTTCATTTTGAACTCTTTTCCTAAAACTAGAAAAGGTGTCAAAGGTTTCATCCTTAGACTTCAGAAAATGAACTCAAGTAAATCTAGAAAAATCATCAACAATGAAAAATGCATAGAATTTTCCTCCTAGGCTGGCTATGTTGGAAGGACCGAAGAGGTCCATATGAAGGAGTTGGAGAGGCTTAGAAGTAGAAATTGCATTCTTAGATGCAAAGGAGCTTTTGATCTGCTTGCCCATTTGACAAGCTTCACAGACTTTATCATTTTCAAAGGATATCTTAGGAATACCTCTAACTAAGTTCTCCTTAGTAATCTTAGCTAAGGTATCCATCCCTACGTGTCCTAATCTCCTATGCCAGATCCAACCGTCAATAGAAGAATTCACAGCAAAACATTTTTCAATACTACAATCAATATCATCAATGTCAATAACATAAATATTTTCTTTCCTAAAACCAGTAAAGAGAATTTTGCCATTTGCAGCATCTTTAATTATACATGAATCTGATTTGAATATTACTTCATAACCTTTGTCACATAATTGACTAATGCTAAGTAGATTATGTTTTAACCCATCAACTAATAAAGCATTTTCTATAACAGGATTGATAGGGTTACCTATGTTACCAATGCCAACAATTTTACCTTTTTGGTTTCCACCAAAGGTAACACTTCCTTTCTTTTTGCTGACTGCAGCAAATTTAGTTGAGTCCCCCGTCATATGTCTCGAGCATCCGCTGTCGAGATACCACTGGTTTTTCCCGTGAGAGCAGTCAACCTGCAATAGAAAGTTCAAGCAGTCTTCTTAGGTACCCAAATCTTTTGGGTCCTGGTGTTAGTTTTGGTTCCTTTGGGAACCCACTGTAATTTACTCCCAGTTTTCTTGTTGTTTGAATTTAATGGACATACAAATGATTTATGTCCAACTTCATTGCATGCATGACAGACAGTGGATTTAACAAAAAGCCTTTTATATGTTTTCTTTTTACTAAACCCTTCATACCCTAGACCAGTTTTATCAAACTGCACTCTCTGACTGCTCAATAACATGTTCAGATTTTTACTTCCATCAGTGAAATTCAGAACAAGTCTATTTAACGTCTCATTTTTCTTTTTAAGAGCAGAAACTTCCTTTTCATGCATACTAAGTTCATTGGCCTGCTTTTCTAATAAATCTGTATTCTCCTTTTTCAACAAATTGTATTTATTTTTCAGCATGCCAAACTGTTTAACTAAGTCATTAAAGGCGTCAATTATTTCACCTTCTTCATCATCACTATCACTATCACTAGATACATTTGAAGAAGAAGTACTAACCTTTTCCTCGAGTGCCATGAAACACAGGTTTGCAACTTCCTCATCATCTGAAGATGAAGTGTCACCTTCACTGTCATCCCAAGTGGCCTTCATAGCCTTTTTCTTGAATTTCTTGGGACCTTTAACTTGTGGACAGTCAGCCTTCATGTGGCCTGGCTTTCCACATCCAAAACAGGTAAACTCCTTGTCTTTGGATTGCTTTTCATTCTTGGGAAATCTTCTTCCCTGCAGCTTCTTCCTTCGAAGGAACTTGCTGAATCTCCTAGTAATAAGAGCAATGTCCTCATCCTCCTCTTCTTCTTCATCCTCAGAGGCTTCACATTTACTTGAAGAAGCTTTCATAGCAATATCTTTTCTTTTGGAGGTCTCTTTTTCCTTAAGGTCTTCTTTCTCATTTGACCTCATTGTGATCTCATGTGTCATGAGAGATCCAATGAGCTCTTCAAGCTTTAGAGCTTTAAGATCCTTTGCTTCCTGAATTGCAGTCACCTTTGGCTGCCAGCTTCTTGGAAGACACCTGAGGATCTTCCTGACCTGTTCTTTACTAGAATAAGACTTACAAAGAGCTTTCAAACCATTAGTAATGTTAGTGAATCTTGTAAACATGGAAGAGACAGACTCATCTTTGGGCATAGAAAATAATTCATATTCGTGAATGAGCATATTAAGTTTGCTCTCCTTAACTTGATTTGTGCCCTCGTGTGTGACCTCTAATAAGTGCCAAATTTCTTGAACACTTTCACACCCTTGTACCTTATTAAATTCATCTCTATTTAAGGCACAGTACAAGGTGTTTACAGCCTTAGCATTAAGGCTTAGATTTCTCTTATCGGACTCTGTTAACTCAGAAGAGTCCTTAGGGATACTTTTCCCATCAACAGTTTTCATGGCCTTGTAAGGACCATTCTCTATAATACACCAGGTCTCATAGTCTATGGCTTGAATGAATATTTTCATTCTAGACTTCCAATAGACATAGTCACTACCATCAAAGAATGGAGGTCTATTTGTTGCCTGACCTTCTATTTGTGAGTTGTTAACGTTGAATGCCATTTCAGATACAGCAATATCTCTTAGATAAATAGCTTAGACAATATAAACCTTGCTCTGATACCAATTGTAGGATCGGAATTGTCTAAGAGGGGGGTGAATTAGACTTTTTAATTTTAATTTCAATTTAATCTAATTTCTCTTCTTGATTAAACTTAGTTACAGCACTAGTAATCAAATAATGTAAAGAGAGAGAAAGAGAAATTAGACACCAGTATTTTTACGTGGTTCGGCCAAACTGCCTACGTCCACGCTCCAAGGCTCTCCCTTGAAGATTTCTTACTTCTCCTCAACGAGAAAATCTGATCGACCTTACGGGCTTCGATCCACAGCCTTTCACAATCCTGGATTGAACTTAGCGGGCGTCAATCCACTGCCTTACAGGATATTCAAGTTTGAAATACAGAATACAATGATCTACAAGCTCTCAAAACAGAATCTCAAGTTTTGGAGTAGAGAGGTGTAGATTGAGAATTCAGAGTAATAATTTTCGCAGCTAGGGCTCAGAATTCAAAATGGCAAAAAGTTCTTCCTTCGAGCTCTGAGCTCAGCTTATATACTCTGTCTTCTAATCGGCTAGGCTTTAATGCTCTTTATCCAATAATAGAAGTTTAGTTACCGTTGGAGCAGCTTCCGTACAAGTTCAGGTAGCCGTTGCCGTTTGTAGTTGCAAATCGTCGTCGCCATTAATGTTCTGGAGTTATGGCTGAAAACGACGTCACTGTAGCTTCGCGGCTAATTTGAATTCTGGCGGAAGACAAAGCTGACTTATAGTCTTGAACCGCCAACAGAAGATGAAGCTTTAAACCCTTGAACCAGCGTCGGATGATGAAGCTCTAAATGCTTGAACCGGCATCGGATGTTTGATTCATAGTTATCTTCCGCCTTTGTCGTTTAGTGACCGGAAGAGCATTTTATTGAATTCATCCGCCTTTGTCGTTTTGTGGCCGGAAGAGCATTTTATTGAAGTCATCCGCCTTTGTCGTTTTGTGGCCGGAAGAGTATTTTATTGAAGTCATCCGCCTTTGTCGTTTTGTGGCCGGAAGAGTAATTTGATTTACTCATCCGCCTTTGTCGTCTAGCGAGCGGTGGACTGATTCTTTTCGCTCATCCGCCTTTGTCTTTTAGCGAGCGGTGGAGTATTTCTTTTCGCTCATCCGCCTTTGTCTTTTAGCGAACGGTGGACTGATTCTTTTAAACGACTCCGCTCTTGTCGTTTTGTGACCGGTGGACTGATTCTTTTGCTTAACACATTTCAGCCCTGTACACTTAATCATATGCATTAAAAACTAAAATACCCTTTTTAAGGGTATCTCCAACAAATCTAACTCAAATGCATTTCATTAAATTCAATTAATAAACATAATCAAATTACAAATTTTATTGAATTCATCCGCCTTTGTCGTTTTGTGGCCGGAAGAGCATTTTATTGAATTCATCCGCCTTTGTCTTTTAGCGAACGGTGGACTGATTCTTTTCGCTCATCCGCCTTTGTCGTTTTGTGGCCGGAAGAGCATTTTATTGAATTCATCCGCCTTTGTCGTTTTGTGGCCGGAAGAGCATTTTATTGAAGTCATCCGCCTTGTCGTTTTGTGGCCGGAAGAGCATTTTATTGAATTCATCCGCCTTTGTCGTTTTGTGGCCGGAAGAGCATTTTATTGAATTCATCCGCCTTTGTCGTTTTGTGGCCGGAAGAGCATTTTATTGAAGTCATCCGCCTTTGTCGTCTAGCGAGCGGTGGACTGATTCTTTTCGCTCATCCGCCTTTGTCGTTTTGTGGCCGGAAGAGCATTTTATTGAAGTCATCCGCCTTTGTCGTTTTGTGGCCGGAAGAGCATTTTATTGAAGTCATCCGCCTTTGTCGTTTTGTGGCCGGAAATCGGCCAGAGAAGATCACGAGAACTTACCTCGTGTCCGTTGCAGGTCAAGCTCCGTCCACGAGCGTTGTTCACCTAAGCAGTTTCACCAAATTGTCGTTAAAATGAGCTTAAAACAATATAATGTCTAAAACTAACAAAATCCTTAACTAAGAAATTTCCTAAAGCTTTAATCCAATTCATCGAGCTATTCCATCGAGCAATTACGCGCTCGGCACCTCAAATCCCAATTACGAGTTTTTCCAAAAATTCCTAAATTCTCCAATTTTAACATTTCACATCAATCGGTATAAATTCATCCAATAACGTCCCATACGTTCAATACGTCCATAAACTACGACAACCTATCGATTTCGAACCCTAATTCGCATTTTTGACGAAACCCTAAACGAAACCCTAATTGTTCAAACTCCGTAAAAATCAAAATAAACGCTCAAAGATCGTAGATTCATACCTAGGGTCTGGAATGGGGACGAAATTGCGAAGAACGGAGGAGAAACCGGTCGCCGGCGTGGATAGAACGTCGACGGGAGTAAGGGAGAGCCGAGAGAGAAAGAGAGAAAATGCTTTCTGTAAATCGCGAAGGCAGAGAAGAAATGAGGAAATAGGAAAGTATGTTTTATTTTATAAATTTGATTTGGCAAATTACCGTTTCGCCCTTCTTTTGATGTTATATTAGTTTCGTCCTTTGTTTCGTTAATTGGCTAGCGATTCGGTTTCTCCAAATCTCCTTATTTCACCAATAAGTCCAACTTATTATTTGGGATTTATTAAAACTGTCCGTTCGCAAAACGGACCTCGTTTACTATTTTTACTAAAACGTCATTTATGTTACGAGAAACGTAATTACTTGGAATTAAGCGTCTAAACTCCAAAAATTCTCATAATTTCCTTAAAATCCCTATTAATCGTTAGGATCGCAATAAAGCTTTCTTTTTGCAAAACAGACTTGATTTGACATATTTATGAAAATACCATTTATATTAAAATATTAATATCTCGTAAAGCCGGGTATTACATAACCTGTTCAGTATGTTAGTCATTCACTTGAGAAATATTCTCGGAGCTACTTTCATCCAGCTCCTCCTAAAGCATAGTGTTTCATGCTTCATTAGACCCAACTTTTGTCTCTAGAGTCGACTGTAGTTTTAATGGCAGTTCATTTTCATTGAATACCACATCACGGCTAAAAATTATTTTTTGTCCACCAAGTTTGATACACCACAACTTGTACTCTTTTACACTGCCTGGGTCCCCAAAGAAAATACACTTCTTGGCACGAGGCTTTAATGTCTCCTATTTTATATGTATAAGCCACACACTCAAACACCTTCAGCCTCTTATATTTTTCTAGTTGACCATACCATAACTCCTATGGTGTCTTGAACCCCAATGCAGGAGAAGGACATAGATTGATGAGATATCCCACAGTTTTAACTGCTTTCGCCCAGAGCAACTTGGGTAAACCCGATGTAAGGAGCATACATCTTACACTCTCCAAGATCGTTCTTCATTCTCATGGCCAAGCCATTCTATTGTGACGTTGTTGCGCATCATAGGGTGTCTAACAGTCTGGTGTCTCACAATACCCTCCTTTTCACAGTAAACATCAAATTCAGAAGAGTAATACTCTAAGTCATTATTGGTTCTCAACTTCTTCACTTTTTTTCGATCAAAGTTTCCCCCATCTTTTTCCTGATTCTGAAACTATCAAATACCTTATCTTTTGTCTTTAGCAAGTACACTCATAGCCTCCATAAATAGTCATCAATGATGGACATGAAATAATACACTCCTCCTTTTGGAGTAACTATGGCTGGTCCCATAAATCAGAGTGAATATAATCTAACACTCTTTCAAATTTATGAATAGCCAATGTAAACTCCACTCGTGCTAGACTTTTCTAGAACACAATTCTCACAAAATTCCAATTTCGATGCTGCAGCATCACCCAACAGTTTCTATTTCGATAATTCCTGCATTCACTAACATGTACGAGCCTCAAATGCCACAATTGAGTTCTCTCTTCCACATTATTAGCAATATTTACAGTCATGCTAATAATAGTCTTACAATCTAGGTAATGTAGGTTGTTTCCTTGAACCCCTTTTTTCACCATGCAACAAGAATCATCTAAAATGCCACCTAATAGAACGTTACGTCTAAGCTAAGGAACATACCTCACATTCTAAATTTTTCGAATGCATCCATTGAACATCATAATCTGACACCAAACGAGTGCCATGTATGGTGCACGATTTATTGTTACCGAGTAGCACCTCTCCACCTTTGCATGGGTGAAAATTTTGAAGTCACTCTTTCCTCAGAGTCATATGAAAAGAATACCCTAAATCAAGGACCCATTGATCACCATAATCTTTTGTTGATACAGCCAGAATGTCTGAAGAGTCAAAACCATCCCATACCACCAAGGCATCACCAGTCTCAATATTCTTCTCAACCATTCTTCCCTTGAGTTCAAGGCAATCTTTTTTGAAGTGCCCTTCTTTATTGTAAAAGAAGTATTTCTTGCCTTGCTTGGAATTTGATCTTGCTTTATTCTTTGATTTCTTCTACTCACAAGTTTGTGATCTTTCCCTATCAATAAACCCTCACCATTTGAAGCTTCCTTATGTCTAGCTTTCCTCTAGAGCTTCTGCGAATTGAGTGCAATATTTACCTTTGCCATAGATAGAGTTTGCTTCCCGTAGAGCATAGTGTCGACGCAATGCTTATACTGCTTCGGTAGAGAACTCAACAAGATAATAGATTGATCCTCTACTTCTATCTTGACACCGATACTATTCAAGTCCAAGGTTATTTTGTTGAAGTCATAAACATTTTTATGTATCTCTTTGGATTCCTCCATTGTGAATGTGTACAACTTCTTTTTCAAGTACAAATAGTTTGCCAGCTATCTTTTCATATATAAAGTTTCAAGCTTGGACCAAAATAAAATCATCTAATCTTCTTCGGTGACCTCCCTTAGTACCTCGTCCCCTAAGCTCGACAAAATAGCACTATGCGCTTTGGACTCCATCTCAAAAGTCCTACTCCCATTAGACAATTGGAGCTTTCTAAATGTCTCCTGATCAAAAACAGTAGACACCCTTGATGAACCAAGAAAGCCTTCATCTTGATTTGCCATAGATTGAAATCATTATCGTCCATGAATTTGTCAACCTCGAATTTTGCCATGAAAGTCGAAAGAAAATAATCAACTCTCACTGCACCAATTGTTGTGATAAAATCATTCACACCACGAGAATCGATCAAGAATTAATAGAAGAGTGAATGAAGAAATCAAGACATAAGAATTTACGTGGTTAAGACCAAATCGTTCTACGTCCACGACACAAAACTCCAGCAACAAATTTTATTAAAGAATCCAGAAAATAGGAATTTATGTAATGCTATAGCATCGTCTCTTGCATCACACCGAGATTACAAGAAAAGTAACGTTTTCCAAGAAATCTCTCTCATTCATTACTCTCTCGCTTATTTTCTCTCTAGCTCTTCTCACACCAGATCTAATTCTCTCTCTCTTTTTTATTATTCCCTTATCAACCCTCTAATTAATCTATTTGAAAATAAATTAATACAAATTTTAAACAAATGATAAAATCACTACAACTCTAATTGTAAATCTAATTGAAAAAACTTTTCAACCAAATCAAATCAAAATGATGAACCAATAATTAACATGAACCACTAGGGAGAATACTTTTCCAATTGATGGTATATGATCCTCCATCATGAGAACTTGAGTCCTTATTTGAAAGAAAGAGTCATTAAGCCCCATAAGAAATTGCATTACACAATCTTGCTGCTGATAGCCAACTATATTCTTGATGCTTTCACAAGTACAAGCCTGTATAGGATGTGAATCTTGTAATTCTTCCTAGAGAGTTTTCATCCTTGTGTAATATGTATTTACATCTAGTGTTCTTTGAGACAATGTGAGTAAAAGTTTTATAATTTCATAAACTCGTGGTCCACTAGATTGGTGAAACCTTTCAAATAAGTCATCCCAAACATCTTTCGTAGAAGTGAGATAAAGAAGACTATTGGTGATTTCTCAATTTACAGAATTCAAAATCCATGGCAAAACCATGCTATCGCATCTAGACCACAAAGATAAACAATGCTAAGTGGAAGACGATTTTAGAATCATGCCGTCAACAAAAGCTAATTTGTTCTTTGTGTTAGAATTTGATGTGACCCGAATTCTAGTTGGGTCGGGCCCGTGTATCAATATTAGGGTTTTATGTTTTCTCTATATATTGATACTTAAGTCGCAAAACTCATTGTACCGAATTTGATATTAGTGATTCTCTCCTCTGCCCGTGATTTTTTCTTTTATAGGGTTTCCACGTAAAATTCGGTGTCCATTATTTTCTCGTTTTCTTTTTCGATTTCTCGATCGTTCGTTACAGGTGAATTAGGATGTCTAATCCCAACAACTTGTATCAAAGCTTCAGGTTAAAGATTCCGAAAAATCAGGTTTGTTATTTTTCGGAGGTATCAAACGAATTTTTTTGGTTTGTAATTTTAGTAGAAAATTTCAATTTTTGTTGGAAAAAAGAAATCAAGGAAATAAATAAAAAAAAAGGAAAAGAAAAAGTTTTTTCTTTTCGTTCTGGTTTGTCTTCTTCGACAGTGAAGAAGAACATGGGAAAATCAAAAGAACAGCAGTTCTAGAAGAGGGCCACCCCCAGCGAAGAAGTCACCTCGCGAACCGTCGAAGAGTCTGTGTGTGTGCATTGTGCCGTGTGGAAAAACTGCTTGAGAGGAAGCAGTGAAGTGGGCCGCCGCGTAAAGGAAAGACTCTGACTATCCACAACAAAGAACTAGCTGTGAATAGTGTGTGAAAAACAGAGCTTTCTTCAGAGGAAGAAAGCACATCGCAAAAGGACGAGCAATCATCTGCGAAGCAGAAGACATAGAGGAGAAGCTCCACCGCCGTCCATTGCCGTTGAAGGGGAAATTTCCTTTCCACGTCGTTGTTCTCTAAGGAAGAAGAGAAACTCATCTAGTCCTAGATGCTGGTGAACTGCCTCTGTGCACGTTCTTCGTCCACAAACTAAGGGAGACAAAGTGAAGGGAGAGAGAGGTGGGTTGCCGAGGTAGAACACTAAGAGGATTAATAGAGAGAGAATCTCTCAGTGCAGCATCTTTTTCAACAAGGAAAAAAAGATTTTGGTTTTATGAGTTTGCCTTGAGCCGGGTGAAGGAAAATATAAAGAAAGGTGTGTTTTTCTTTATTTTTGTCGTGCAAAAGATTTGTCCTTGGTGAACAGTGAAGAAATTCAAAGTGAATTTTTGGTTGATTTTAAATATTAAAAATATTTGGATTCTGATTTGTACTGGAGAATATTTCTAGATTATCTTGAATTTTTAAATTTTTGGACGAGTTTTATTAGTTCAGAATATTTTTGAAGATTTATTCTGATAGTTTGTGGAAGTTGTTTTTGGGGATCATGGAAAGTAATCCGAGCATGATGGTCACGTTGAACGGCTTCAACTATCATCTGTGGAAAGGAAAGATGGAAGATCTTCTCTTTGTGAAAGACTATTATCTGCCAGTGTTCGCTGGTGCGAAACCAGCAGTTAAATCTGACGTCGAATGGGAGTTGTGTCATCGTCAAGTGTGCGGTTACATTCGACAGTCGGTAGATGATAATGTCCTCAACCATGTCAGTGAGAAAAAGAACGCTCAGAGCTCGTGGAAAAAACTTGAGGAGTTGTACACTCATAAGATAGACAACAATAAATTATTTTTTATCAAGCAGCTTCTAGGGTTGCAGTACCAGAATGGGAAGACAATGACTGATCACCTAAATATATTCCTGGGAATCATAAATTAGTTGGCTGGAATGCAAATCAAGTTTGATGAAGAGGTGCAGGGATTGATGTTTCTTGGTACTTTACCGGACTCGTGGGAGACATTTAGAATGGCGTTGTCCAACTCTACCCCAGATGGTGTTCTGGCTATGGATATAGTTAAGAGTAGTGTTCTGAACGAGGAGATGAGAAGAAAATCAACAGGTTCTTCTTCAAAGTCAGACGTTTTGGTCACCGAAAACAAGGGAAAGAGTCAAAGCAAAGGTCTGGGTAATAGAAACAAAAGTAAGAGTAAGTTTGGAAAACACGCCAACTTTGAGTGTTATCATTGTGGCAAAAAAGGACACATAAAGAGATTTTGTCAAAAGCTTCTTTAGGAGAATCCGAATGCCAAAGGAAATGAAAAGATGTCCGAAGAGGGTGACACAAGCGAGGAGGTATCCACAGTCACCGAGGAGTGTACGACGAGGACGTCGTAAATTTTGCTTGCCAAGATACGAGTTGGGTGATCGACAGTAGCGCTTCAATATATGTCACTTTGTGGAGGGATTTCTTTATGTCCTATACTTCGGGTGACTTTGGAAGTGTGAGGATGAGAAATTGTGGCATTGCAAAAGCTATCAGTATGGGAGATGTGCGTTTGGCGACCAACATTAGCAACACCTTGGTTTTGAAAGGTGTGAAGCACATCCCCAACATCCGTAAGAATTTGGTCTCGACTGGCAAGCTTGATGACGAAGGATTTGGCAACACCTTTCGTAATGGAAAATGGAAGCTTACCAGAGGTTCATTAATTGTGGCAAGAGGAGAAAAATGCTCCTCATTATATGTGATGCATGCGAAGATCACAGATTCCACAGTCAATGTGGTGGGTAATAAGGTTGCAAAGTTTGTGAATTCACCTTCTAAGAGAAAGGTTAAGAAGACTCAGAAGAAGTCAGATTCTTAGGTGAAGTTCAGGTTAGGATCTGAGGGTACATCAGAGTCGGTGAGTTAGCTTATTACAGATATTCAGTCACCAGTTTCAGTTTCACGTCAGCATGGTATTATCAAAAGCAGAACCATGTGGAATGTTAAAACTCCGGGACAATATGATGAAACTTTGGGTTATGCATTGAATGTATTTGAGGGTAACAATTCCTGTGTGGAGTCTTCAATATGTTCAGATGCAGTTCGTTGCGACAAACCTGATAGTTCAGTGATACCATGGAGGAGGAGATGTGATTTCTTCTCAAGTAAGTCTCTCAAGTTTAAGCGAGGCTTAAACCTGAACGGTATCAGATGCTGGGTTGGCCCATCTAGGGCCTTTGTGCTAGAGGAGCTTATTTTTAATAAAGTTTTGCAGATTTGTTTCCTTGCACTAGAATTTCCTTGAAGGTGGAGATTGTCAGAGTTCAATGTTCTGGATTCGCTTTGGGTTGGGCCGAGTAGCCCGTTAGATCTCTTATGTGGAATTCGTGTCAAGGTGGAGATTGTTAGAATTTGGTGTGACCCGAATTCTTGTTGGGCCGGGTCGGGCCCGTATATCAATATTAGGGTTTTATGTTTTCTCTATATATTGATACTTGAATCGCAAAACTCATTGTATCGAATTTGATATTAGTGATTCTCTCCTCTGCCCGTGATTTTTTTTCCTTCTAGGGTTTCACGTAAAATTCAGTATCCAATATTTTCTCATTTTCTTTTTCAGTTTCTTGATCGTTCGTTACAAGTAGATTATGACGTCTAATCCTAACACTTTGCAGTCAAAGACATAACCATAGCTCGTTTCCATGCATTGTAGTTTGATCCGTGAAGAAGATGAGAAACCAAAATTAATCCCTGATTATCACTATTGTGCAAAAAATAAGGATTAGCAAAGTCCTCTAATAGAAGACTACAATCAATTTTGTTGATTGCAATAACTCCAAGATTTGTAGAATTATTTCCCAAATTATTGGAAGAAGTTGGAAAATTTGTAGCCAAGCTTCCTTCAATTCCATAAGTATTTGCAGGAATCAAATTCGGATTACTTGGAGTTCCAGAGGAATGATTTGTGCCTCGAGGCATGAGCATACCATATTAGGAAACTTGAAAGGAAATTGCAAAAGAGGATCTTTTTATTTCTTATCTCAATTTACAAGAAGAGCTCATTATTTACAGAGTTGATTTATGAAAGTAACCCTTAACTAACTAATAAACCCAATATTGAAATATTCAATGTATTCAGCTTTAGATTGGCAACATTTAAGTTCTTGATAGCGTCGTTGTTCAAGATTAAAATATATAACAAGTCCTATATAGTCACAATCAATGAGCTTTATTTCTTCATTAATTCAAAAGTAGAACTTTGTAAACTTGATGTAAGTTGATAGAATCATCTTCTTCCGTTCAAATTCTACCATATGTTTTGGAGCTTTTTACTCAGAACTCGAACTTCTTGCAAACTTTCAACCCTAATCGACTTCTAATCCAATGCAGACATGACCCGGTGTTTTTTTGTGCACATCTATGTAGTTATTGCCTTAAATTTCTATTTTTATATCAAAACTCAAACTTTTCTGACGAATTCTAAAACCTGAACAAAACAATGGAAATTTGTGATAGATGGCTTACCTTCGTAAAAGCTTTGACCATAGTTAAAGATCGACTCCTTTTGAATGCAAATTTGAATTATCCAAATTAAATACCCTAAATTCTCTTAAGAACGACACTACAAATAGACAGAATTGACTTACATTTCAAGATTTTTAGTTAGAACTCCAAAAACACGACATTTCCACCACAAAATTATGTCTCATGTCTTTGTCACTCTCCCAACCGACAGGCCACAATTTCTATGACGATAGGGTCAAAATCTGGTCAAGGGTTTAGAATGCCTTGTATGAAGGATTCGGTGCACATGTCAAAACCAGATTATATTTAAATTAAATAAAATTAATAGGAGAAATAATCCCCTGAAGAAACTTACCTGATAAATGTCCGAATTTAGAAAATTTGCTGCTTGGTTATGAAGAAACTGCCTTTAATTTCAGTTCTTTTTTTTTTTTGTTTGTTTGCAGTTTTGACGGACATTTCGATCTTTATATTCTAAGAACATACGGTTTTTTCTATGGGCGTTTGTTTACTTTGAAAATCTTTGTGATTATCATGTGGTAGGCCTCCTCTTAATCTGAATAAAGTAATAGCAATTTAGGGTTAATGATAACCCTTGATTTTTCTTCCTTTATAGTTTACTGTCCTACTTGTTAGTCCGTGTGAACATTGATATTGTCGACGCAGTTGTTAACCTGATTAGGCAAAAGCTTGAGTGAACATGGTTGAAGAAGTGATTCTTTTTAGGGCAAAATCCAAAATCTGGCTCGAATTTTAAGTCAAGGGCAAAAAATCGATCAAATTAATTTTTTATGCTAAAAATGGCTCAAAGTATTGAAAATAGACAAAAAATGAACTCGCGGCAAACTGTTATGCCCCCGTGCGGAGTTTCTGAAGGAGAACGGTTTGCCGCGTGCGGAGAACGGCAAACCGTTCTCCTTCAAAAAACTCTCCGCGAGGAATTTTCAACCTCAACAATGTGACGTGGTGATCCACTAAACTTCAAAGGGCCATAACTTTTGTTACGAGTATCCGTTTTGAACCGTTAAGATATCAAATCGAAGCTCTCACCGAAACCCACACATTTCATGCTTTTTTCGGCCCAAAATCTATCGTTTAAGCCTTCAATTTGACATCCAAAGATTTTACGAAGTATTTTCTGTATTATTTGATTTTATTATAATTTCTTTAAATAGTTAGCTATTTTATTTAGGGTTGTATTCGACAATTATTATTCAAGATTCTGAAAATTAGGATTTTTCAAAATAGTTACTAATTGATATCGACATCAAAATGGTAACTATTTTGAAAAATCTTAATTTTCAAAATCTTGAATAATAATTGTCGAATACAACTCTAAATAAAATAGCTAACTATTTAAGAAAATTATAATAAAATCAAATATTACAGAAAATAGTTTGTAAAATCTTCGGATATCGAATTGAAGGCTTAAACGATAGATTTTGGGCCGGAAATAGAACGAAATGTTTGGGCCTCGGCGAGAGCTTCAATTTGATATCTTAACGGTCCAAAACGGATACATATACCAAAAGTTATGGTCCTTTGAAGTTTAGGGGATCACCACGTCATATTGTTGAGAGTGAAGATTCCCCGCAAGGAATTTTCTGTAGGAGAATGGTTTGTCGCATTCGGAGAACGGCAAACCGTTCTCACCGAGGGAGCATTTGTGAGGATGAAGATCCCCGCGCACGTGAACGCAGGGGGTCTTCACCCTTACAAGTATTCCCTCATAGAACAATTTGACATTCTCTGCACGTGCAAACCGTTCTTCTTCAGAAAGCACACTGTGTAACGGTTTGCCGCGAGTTTATTTTTTGTCCACTTTCAATACTTTGAGATATTTTTTGCACAAAAAATTAGATTGATCCATCTTTTTCCCGATGTCTGTGATCTGTCTACTGAAAATGATGGTGTTGGAATTTGGGTGACCCGAATTCCAGTTGGGCCGGGTTGGGCCTATAATGTTATTAGGTTTTGTTTTCTCTATAAATACTTGTAAGCTAGAGCAGCAAAACCTGCAGTTGTATCTCCGATCTTCCTAGTGAATTTGTTATTCTGCCCGTGGTTTTTCCCCGAAAGGGTTTTCCACGTAAATCTGACGTTTCGTGTTATTTTCTTTTTCCTCGTTTTATCGTTTGATTTCTAACAACTGGTATCAGAGCGTTAGGTTGAAGCGTTTTTCGAAAATCAATGTTTGATTATTCGAAGGTATCAAACGATTTGAAGTTTGCAATTTGGTTGGAAAAAGAAATTGTTGAAAAACAAAAAAAAAAAAAAGAGATAGAAAAAGGTTTGTTTTCTTTCTGGTTACGTTCTTCACCACGAACAAGAACAGAGAACGGCTCTGTTCTTCTTGCCGAAAAGAACAGCGAAGAAGACCCGTGCTCCACCGCCGCTGCCATCACCGCCGAGCAGAAAGGGAGAGGATTGCCGGCCGGAGTGAGCTCCGAGAGGGAGCTACCGTGCGCGCGTTCGAGGGGGAAGATCCTAGCTGCGCTGCCGAGGAGGAAAAGAACGCCTTGCACCGCCGTTGTCGTGTCGTCGCCGATCTGAGAAGAAACAGAAGACGCTGAGCTCCGAGAGGGAGCTGCCGAGCGCGTCAAAGGAGTGTCGGCGCCGTCCATGAGAGAAGTCTCTTCCTTTGCGATGCTGCTCACCGTGTAGAAGACTTGGCCGGCGTTCGGTCAAGAGAAGCAAGCAGAGGAAAACCGAGGAAGAGAAGCTTCGGTTTTTTAGGTGTAATGTGCAATTGTGCGATGACCGCTGAAAGCGCCGACGAGAAGAGTTTCTCTGGCTTGTCTTCTCCACGGCGAAGAACACAGAGCAGTCGACGAAGGAAGCAGAAATCAGAGGGGCTTCCGCCGCTGCCATCGGGGAATAGAGAGGCTCGTCACCGCCGACCAGCTCGTGTCGCCGTTGAACAGGGGTCGCCAAACACGTCTGCCATCCGTGCAGAGAGCGCAGGTCCAGTTGCTCCGACGATTGAACAGAAAGCTGCCCCGTCCAGTCCACCGCCAGTCAAGCTCCGATTTGTGGTCTCCGATGTCCAGCTGAGCACATCGTTCAGTGAAGCAAGAAGAGGAGAGAGAGTGGTTTTACGTTTTTCTCTCTGTTGGAAAAACAGTCTCGACAAGAACAGTGAGAGATTAGAGTGAAAAATGGTAGGTTTTTGGGCTTCTGTGATTGTGGAGCGTTAAATGCGGTGGTGGATAATTGAAGTTGGAGTGCGATCGGGTGGATAATTGAAATTGTACCATTAATGAGGGCCGTGGTTTTCTGCGAGAGGAGACAAGTAGCCATTAATGGAGGTTGATGAGTGGGTGAGCTGTGTTTTTTGGGAGAAAATGCGTTTGGCTGTGGTTGAGCATTAGTTGTGGTTTAACTTTGGCTCGATGGCATTGTTTGTTGCACCATTAATTTGTTGCACCATTAATGTGGTGTTAGATGGTGTCGTGGAGAGCTTGGTCCCATTCAGTGGGTGGAGTTGAATTTGAGTATTAAATGTGGGGTTGGAAATCTGAAAACAGGAGAGAGAGAGGTTTTTTTTGTTGGCATTCAAGTTGCAGCATAACGGGGGTTGAGTATTAAAGTTGGTTGGAGTGAAGATAAAACCAACGCTGCACGTTGCCTTGTTTTTCTCCATTGTTTTTGGAAAGGTTTAGCCACTATCGCCGTTGCCGAACAGTGATGAGAAAGGAGAAGGCCCTAAGGTGATAGGGTTAGCCACTGTCGTGTTGTCGAACAGTGAAGAGAGGAAATTTTTAGAAGATTTGTTTCTTTGCACCGGAATTTCTTTGAAGGTGGAGATTGTCAGAATTCAGTATTCTGAATTCGCTTTGAGTTGGGCCGAGTAGCTCGTTGGATCTCTCACGTGGAATTCGTGTCAAGGTGGAGATTGTTGGAATTTGGGTGACCCGAATTCCAGTTGGGCCGGGTTGGGCCCATAATGTTATTAGATTTTGTTTTCTCTATAAATACTTGTAAGATAGAGCAGCAAAACCTGCAGTTGTATCTCCGATCTTCCTAGTGAATTTGTTCTTCTGCCCATGGTTTTTCCCCGAAAGGGTTTTCCACGTAAATCTGACGTTTCGTGTTATTTTCTTTTTCCTCGTTTTATCGTTTGATTTCTAACAGATGGCTCCACAGTCCCTTTCACCTTGCGTTGGATGGAGCGATGGTCCTTCATTTATCCTTCCCGTGATTCTCAGATAAAAACAAGGAAAAAACTACCCCGTGACGCAGACTGATGAGCATATCGAGCTCTGTGGTTTGTTAGATGTTGGGTTCAAGGATTGGTATGACTGCATTAGAAGATGACGAATGCATGTGGATCGTTGGATATGATCACTCCAACGTTGATGCTTCTTTTCTATAAGCCGTTCAAGAAAGTGAAACTGTAGAACATTTGAACCTTATCTATCCATTGCACTTTCTAGAAGTTTTAATCATCAAAGGGAAAACGGAAATACATAAAAAGTATTAAAATCAGAAATTCACACTGGAAAGGAACAATCTGATACAAAAACATCAAACTTAAAGGTGATCGGTCTGACCCTTAAGAAGTAGAGCGCGAGTTCTAACCAGACAGAATCCAATAGCATGGCCGACGACGGCAGCAATGAAGATTCCGGCGTTGAAAGACATAACAGAGAGCATTACTAAGTAAGCCAAACCCATGCGTAAAGTGTAAACGATGGACTGAGCAAACACGTATACCATCTGAGGTTTAGTCTGAGAAGTGGTGGGGTAGTTGGCCAAGACCTCGACACCAAAAGCCAGAAAAAACACTAATAAGAAAGCCAAAGCGTACATGCCAACGCTCTCTTTCGGCCATCCGGGGAAGAGGACGATGGCATTTGTTCCCCAGTAGAAGCTCATCTGCATCATCCTGTCCATGGGAGTGGCGGTGGTATTCATGGGCATGTCCATTCTCGAGAGAGAGAGAGAGAGAGAGAGAGAATGAAGTGGCAATAGGTACCGGAGTTGGGATAAAGACTGAAAACGATATGAAAATTAAGCAGAGAAGAATAATGGCCATGAATTTCTCTCTGCTTGGTTTGTTCTGAATTTGTAGAGTTCATTAGCCTTTTCACTTTCAAGGACTGTTCTTATTGCATGTCTGTCCATGATCCAACTGTCATTTTTGATGTCACCTATGCTCGAATATTTCTATGCTAAAACAATAGTCTATATTTCGTTAATCTCAGGAATTTATTCCATGTCAATTACCAAGATAGGATAGAGAAATACAATTCTTTATTCCCTAAAAATATTATCTTTAAAATTGATTCTCTCTCTTACTTTAGATGATGGAAATCCAAAATAAGATTAAAAAAAAAAGGGACATGACCCTTTAATTCTTAATTTTTGTAATGTCCATTTCGCCCATCATGAAAAGACATAATTACAAACTTGTCTATACACATTTTGGTATCCTATACTTTGATCCAATATATAAATTGTATTGAAACACTTTTAATGGGCTAAAGATAATAATAACCATAATATACAATACATAATATGTGTAATCCGTCGAGACAATAAATTTTATCGAACATCAAATGATCAATTCCATGGCAACATACTCGAAATTCTACTAGTTTTATTTTTTTGAATTGGCTCAATTACTTGAGTTTTGTAGTTGCTTCTAGATCATCCATTACAAGTGAGATTGTCTTATAGTCCCATTATACTTACTTTAGTGGAACATCAATTATGACTTCTTTCTTTATTAGGAATAATACCATATTGGATTTATGCATTGTGATCCACTTTATAAATTCTAACATTCAATGCATATATGCAGTTGGTTGGATTCTCTCTACAAATCTTCAATCTGTCCTTTTTCCTCTCTTTTTGCTGTTAGCTAGGCAAATTGTTTGGGCCACCAACATTTTAGCTAGGCCCATTAACACAGATTTCCTGAGATGATCTTGATGACTAACTAGGACCTTCTCCCTCTCCGTTTGACAAAGAACCTAGTAGAACTCGGTGGAAACTTGCAGAAGCTTTCACAACCTTAACATCTCTCTATATATTGCAACACTCTCTAACATTTCTTACCCATCAATTGCCTAAAAACACACGCAAATCACAGTTAAAATGGCTCTCGTTCCATCTCTGTTTGGCAACAGGAGCATCTTCGACCCCTTCTCTTCCGATATCTGGGCGCCCATCGGCTCAAACGAGGTCTCTTCCTTCTCTAACACAAGGGTAGATTGGAAAGAAACGGAAGCAGCTCATGTGTTCGCAGTCGATCTTCCCGGTTTGAAGAAGGAGGAAGTGAAGGTCGAGGTTGAAGAAGAACAGCGTACGCTGCAGATCAGCGGCGAGAGGAGCGTCGATAAGGAGGAGAAGACTGACAAGTGGCACCATGTTGAGAGAGGCAGCGGAAAGTTCATCCGGCGGTTTAGGTTGCCTCAGAATGTTAAGATTGATGAAGTTAAAGCATCCATGGAAAATGGGGTATTGACTGTTACAGTTCCTAAGGTGGCAGAGAAGAAGCCTGAAAGTAAACCCATTGAAATCTCCGGCTAGAGATGTTCGCATTCAGTTTTCATTCGGTGTTGAAGTTATAGAACTGCGATGTCAACGTAATATATGAACTGCTACAATGACAACTACTACTTTCGATTTACATTTTGGGTCTTTTGGATTTTGTAAAAGAAAATAAATTGGTGTGTAATAAAATGTGACAGTTATAATAATATTGATTCAATTAAATAGCTGTGTTAAATAAGTGGGAAAGCATATTTGTATTAATGTTAATGCAACTCGGTATTAGTTATATGATTACTGTCTCATGACTTGGGGACAGACCAGAGCAAGAACATCTCGGGTCTGGTAACTCAATTCTTAAGAAGGGGATTCCATTACCTATGTCAATGCTAAGTTTGCAACTTAATAGGGTGGTGTATAGACAGTGAAATATCAAGCAGACAGTGCAAGGCATAAATTTGAAAACAATCTACCATAGAAGAAAGTAAAGAAATTTAATCCACCAAATAAGTTTATAAATTCAAGCTTAAAGAAATTTAATCCACCAATTAAGTTTATAAATCCAAGCTAAACAACTTACCAAGGGAAACAAAAACAAAATGCAAATAACTGACTAACTCAGTACGAATATTATACAAATTACATCTAGATTTAAAAATAGATTTTATCTTCATTTCAAACTGTGATTAAATTTTAAAACTATACATGAGTTTACAAAGTTATTAAGAAAATATTTTTTCTTCTTTTTATCAAAACCGGCTCCACAAGTCCTCAATGAGATGTTATAAAATATTGTCAATACATAGGTGGCTATACATAAAAACTAAACCTCATTATTTTTCACATAAAACGTCCTATGTAAAAAAGAAAGGTCACACAAGAACCCCTCTAGCACAAATCAGATAAGGACGGTGATCTGAACACCCAACAACGCCTCATGAGACCGAAAGACAGTTATCTGAAGATCTAGCACATCACTCGAGCGACCGGCGACCGATATTTAGCCATGACACCACCCATAAATAATCAGTCTGACTAGGTTTAAAGATTCGAAACCCAAGAAGCATGTCATTATCGCTCTACTGTCATTTTATGCATGTGCAAATAATACAATATTCACGCAACAAAAAGTTTAAAGGGATAGCGTCATAATACTTTGACACTAAAACCATCTAAAACATCAAGAGAATTCACCCTTTTATTTATTAATTTATTATATTAATATTTTTTCTTTTTCTTGTCTTATAATTTTCATTTAATTAACTGGAATAAAGATTTTCTTATAAATAAAAAGAAAAAAGAATTCACTTTTTATGTTGTTTCATAGAGATTTCCTAATTACTAATTAGTAATATCTGTAAAAAAAATAAAATAAAATAATCCACACGATTCTTTCTACAATGAAATCTTATGTTACCAAAGACAAATCCATTCTTTGGATTTTGAATTTGATTCCTTTAAACTAAATGAATAACTACTGGTTGATCACAGATCCAATTTTTTTTTTTTTTTTTTTTTTGATTAAGGCTCTACTTGATTGAATTTTGATTCAAAAGAAAGAAAACATGGAGGTGAAATAGCTCACTCAAAATACCTTTTAAAGGATTTCGTGGTACGATTGGATCGAATAAGCCCTTATGGAATAAATATTCATGTATGTTGAAAATAAACGTGAGAAAATTATGCATACATATACGTATAAAATCGATGTGCTAGCAACCAGGCCCCATCATACTTTTGCAGGTGACAACCAACCAAAATAGTATTTTTTGAAAAATCATGCAATGTAGTGCAAGAAGTATAAAATCTCTTCCTCGATGATGACTACTTCTCTTACGCACAGGAGCAATAACCTCTGGCACTGACTTGAAAAATGTCAAATCGTCTGAGTTTAAAAGAAAATCAAAGTCACAGATTTCTCACCCAACACCAAGGGAAGACAGGGGTGGGTCCTTTATGAGGACTAAAAACCCAATTCGACAACACAATAAAATGGTGGCAAACTTTGTCAATGCGTGTAGAGCCTCGACGATAAAATGTTCCCGTAAATATAACCTTTATTCGGTGTCTGGACCCTGTAACGGCTGACACTTCTTGGCAGCAGTCTACCCTTGTTCGCCGCTATTTTAATTGGGATCAACCGCCCGATCGACGCTTATACAAAGGGGTCGACACCTACAAGCAAAGGTCAACCCTTAATCCTCTTGGGTTGCACCATGTCTCACGATCCTAGTGATCGACACTTGTTCTTCTCAGGTTTTGGCAGCAGTCGACACCTTCACCAAAGTGTTGACTGACCTCTTGGTGCAACCTCGGAGTCCACACCAAAAGTTTAGGCTTTTACAGATTACTTCTAGTATTTTGTTTCCTTACTTTTAGTTTGTTTAGTTTTCTTTTACGTTTTAGGAATATTTTCATTTTCTTTATCTTATAAGTTTATTTAATTTCCTTTTATGTTTTAATTTGATGGGTATTTAATCATCTTTCGTTGCTTTTAAATGACAGAATTTTTTGAATTAAATAATAGTTTCCAAAGGTTCTATCTGCACATCTTTTGTTCTTTCTGTTATTGCGTTTACATCAATTGGTGTCAGAGCCAAAGCGTTCCTTCATCATGCCTACGATAAGAGCACGACAAAGAGCTGGCTGTGATGTCGCAATGGATGATGCTTATAGACGTGACGAGATTGCACAACTGCACGAGCAAGTCGAGATGTTGACACCACAACTTGGCAGTTTGCTGCAACAACCTCACCAACCTGTCAATCAACCATGTTTTCATGCCAACGAGGAGAATCCGTTCGCCCCGATGGTGGACGACACGGTCAAAATTTGGGGCCGAGGTCGAGCTTCAATCCCGACACGAACCGGTGGTGGGACCAAGGGTTCAAAGTGGACATACCCGAGTTCCATGGCGGCGCACAAGTGGAAGATTTCCTTGATTGGATATTTGCAGTTGAATAAATCTTGGAATTTAAAGAGGTCCTGGAAAACAAGCAAGTCTCTCTCATAGCCACGTGATTCTGTAAACATGCAACAACCTATTAGCAACAGACAAAAGCGACCCGATCGCTGCTGGGTAAGTCCAAAATTGAGTCGCGGGAGAAGTTTAAGAAGCATATGTGGAAAGCCTTCCTTCTGTACAATTACGCAAGGACCATGTACCAAAACAAGTAGAATTTGCGCCAAGGTGTGAAATCCGTGACGGATTATACCACAGACTTCTATAAGTTTGTGACGATGATCGACCTAATGGAGACAGACGATCAACTGGTCTCGTGGTATGTCGGTAGACTTCAGTAGCCGATCAAGGAAATCCTCAACATGTTCAACCCCACCAACATGTCTTAGGCGCATCAACTTGCTCTACGGGCCGAAAAGCAACAATCCCGGCGTACTTTTTGGGACGACCGATACAACCAACATGCTGTCGCAGAGTCTTCCCCACCCACCCACGAAGTCGTCAACCCCACAACAGGCGGTCCCCTCTCAGCAATCACCCTTGCGTACTAGTGGAGGCTTCCGTGGTTTCGATTGTGGCAAGACAAGTCATCGACAAGCCAACTATTTGAAAAATCCGTGACTAGGGATGTTCACCGAAGAATGCCTTGCTGAAGACTTGGGTGACCCGATTTGTGACAACACCGAGGATCCTGATCCTAAGGGTGCGAACTTAGAACTTGTTACCGGCAATACAGGTCAATCTTTGGTGGTGCGTCACACCCTGCTAGCTCTACAAATTTACGACGAAACGTGGCTGCGGAATAACATTTTTTAGTCGACCTGTACTATCGGTGGCAAAGTGTGCAAATTCGTCATCGACTCTAGAAGTTGTGAGAATGTCATTGCTAAAGAAGTGGTCACTAAATTGAGCCTCACACATGAGAAACACCCGAAGCCATACAAGTTGTCGTGGTTACAAACCGGAACAGACGTCACGGTTTCTCAACGAGCCCTGGTAAGTTTTTCCATCGGGTCCATTTACAAGGACCAAGTTATGTGTAACGTGGTGGGTATGGATGTCTGCCACTTATTACTCAGTCGGCCATGCCAATACGACCATCACTCGAGTTATGATGGACACACCAACGCCTATAGTTTTATGTTTGGAGGTAAGAAGATCTTGCTCCTACCGTCCAACCGGATTAAAATCGGGCCCCACCAAACTAAAACAAACTTCCTTACCCGAGCAACGTTCGAGGCGGAGATTGCACAAACTGGAGTTGTCTTCAATTTCATCGGCAAACGGGTGATCCCTAGTCCTGATGCTCTAGTGTCGGTCCAATCTTTGATCACTGAGTTTGACGATGTTTTCCCGGTGGATCTCCCCATTGGTTTGCCGCCACTGCGCGATATTCAACATCAAATTGACTTGTTACATGAGTCCACTTTACCAAACCGCGCACATTACCACATGAGTCCAACCGAACATGAAGAACTTCACGGGCAAGTCGAAGAGCTCCTAGCACACGGACACATTCGTGAGAGTCTTAGTCCGTGCACAGTACCGGCCCTCCTCACTCCAAAGAGAGATGGAACATAACGTATGTGTGTAGACAGCCGTGAGATCAATAAAATCACGGTTCGATACCGCTTTCTGATTCTACACCTTGATGACCTCCTCAACCAGTTAAGTGGTGTGTGCGTATTTAGCAAGTTGGATATGAGGAGCAGCTATCATCAAATTCTCATCCGCCCCGGCTGTGATGACCCGAATGTGCACGTATGAGTACGATTGCCGGACAAACCTAAAGTTGCGGGGCAAACCTCGGGACCTAAGCCGAGTGTAGGCGAATCCCGGACTCGAGTATAGGTGAATCCCGGGTCGTAAAGAGAGGGTCGTCACAATCCCACATCGCTTGGGGAAGTATATGGAAATGAAATATATGTAAAGAGACCCTCCCAAGATAGTAAGACACGTTTTGGAGCACAATTGGCAACGGATCCCATAAGAACTCCGAAGTTAAAAGTGCTTCGGCGAGAGCAATTCTAGGTTGGGTGACCTTCCGGGAAGTTCTCGCCAAACAAAGCCGTGAGGGGAGGATATTGGGCTACGGCCCAATCCTCAGAGCAGACAATATCTTGCTGGAAAAAAGGGTCGTTACACCGGCGACGAGTGGAAAACCACATTCAAGACTCGCGAATGGCTATATGAATGGTTGGTTGTGTCATTCGGGTTATCGAACACACCGAGCATGTGACGACCCTAACACTGTACTCATTTTTCCCGTATTATTTTTTTTTTATACTTAAAATTTTAAACTTAGCGTTTTAGCAGAAATAAAACTTTTAATGTCGGAATCAAAATTGGAATTGAAATCGACGGAGTCTATATTTATAAACTATTTAAAACAAAACTTAAAACAATTATAAAACAAATTTAAAATAATAAAAAAAACAAATAAAAATAGGCAGAGGGCAAAAAGGGACGTTCGTCCCAAATATGAGGGGCGATCGATCGCCAGTTTAGAAAGCAAGGGGGCGAACGTTTGCCCCTCATTGTGGCGAACGTTCGCCACACTCCCTGGATTTTTCTAGGGAGCGGCGACTGTAAGGGGAGATCGATCGCCCCTTTATGGGCAATTGATCGCCAAGTCCTCTGGATTTTTTTCCAGAGGACTTGCGGCCTCCTCTTTTTCCTTTCTTTTTTTTTTTTCTTCTTCTTTCCTTCTCTTCATTCCTTCACTTCCCTGTAAACACACTTCACTAACACCCTAAACCTTTCAATAATCATCAACATAAACTAACTCACAACCCCATCGATTTCTCATTTCCCAATCACCCAAATAAACGACTCGTAACACGTTAAAAGCATAACCTAAGTTCGTAAAAACAATTTGCGTGGATATGTTTAAAAACCGGACATTTTCCTAATACCAAACATTCACAAAACCAGTTTCTAAAATGTTTAAAAACATTAAAATGTAAACCTATCAACTAATTAGAACCAAATACCCTAAAATGTTTCTATACAACCATTAGCCCGACAATTCCCAAAAATCCTCAAAACACCTAACCATGAGTCTCACGTGTCAAAATGCACCTCGACTGCGCCAGCACACTCCCGCAACCATCCTCCGTCAACTGCGTCACTCCTCAGGTGGAGGGATCTCGTCCTCACCTATGTCGAAGTCACCTACACCATACAGACACACTATGAGATAAAAATCTCAGTAAGCTCTACGTAAATGCAATGCGTGCTGTGCATATGAGTTCGTAAATCATGCATCATTTTCATTATCTTTACTCTGGTTGTCACCGAGATCTCAACCCCCTAACCGGAGAGAACACATCCAGCGGTCAGACTACCCTTTCCAGCTAGAGGAGGGGGGTACACGCTTACAACACGTACAGCCGTGCCTGAGCCCCATCTTGCATGACCTGTAGCTATATGAGTACATATTAGATGCGGTATTGTGACAGACCCCTTCGTGCTTACACAATAGATCAATAGCCCCTCTCCAGGCCGCATTGGCATTTTCTTTAAAACATTGTGCGAAAATTCATTTTCTATGCATAATTTAAAACCGTGATGCGTGAACAGTTAATGACATAATTTAAACATACAGCATACGTACCATCAAGACAACTAAAGCTATTATAAACATATTCTATAAAAGGACTAAACCTAACTACCCGACCAAAGCATTTAAACAAAATGTCACCAAAATTCTTCGAGACGACCTCGACGTACGGTGTAGGCCAATCGGCCAGAGAAGATCATGAGAACTTACCTCGTGTCCGTTGCAGCTCAAGCTCCTTCGACGAGCGTTGTTCACCTAAGCCATTTCAACAAATTGTCGTTAAAACGAGCTTTAACAATTTAATGCTCAAACTAGCAAAATCCTTAACTAAGGAATTTCTCCTAGGGCTATAACTCAACTAACCGAGGCGTTTCTATAATCAATTTGCGCTCGATACCACGAAGCGTCCATTTACGAGTTTTTCCCAAAATCCCAAAATTCTCAAATTTAACATTTCTCACAATTCGATCTAACTTCCTTCAATAACCTTCAATACGCCCTTTATATCCATAAACACGACATACCTATCAATTTCGAACCCTAAATCACGTTTTAACGGAAACCCTAAACGAACCCTAATCGTTTAATCTCCGTAAAAACCATAATAAACCTTCATAAAACCTTAGAATCATACCTAGGGTTGCGAGAGGATGAAGAAACGTGAAGAATCAAGATTATCGAAGCACGAACCGGTCGCCGGCGTGTTGAGGAATCGTCGACGGCAGAGAGAAATCGCGAAGGGGGAGGTTCTGGCGTGAAAATGGTGAAGGAGGAAGAAGAAGAAGGTTTTTAATTAATAAAATTTTGACTTGGAAATTTACCGTTTTGCTCTTGCATTGTTTTTATATTAGTTTCGTCATTTGTTTCGTTAATTAACTAGCTATTCGACTTCTCCAAATCTCATTATTTCCCCAATAACTCCAACTTATTATTTGGGTTCTATTAAAACTGTCTGTTTGCAAAACGGACCCCGTACACTATTTTTACTAAAACGTCTTTTATATTACGAGAAACGTAATTACTCGAAATTCAGCGTTACTATTCCGAAAATTCTCGTAATTTTCTTACAATTCCTATTAATCGTTAGGATTGTAATAAAGCTCTCCGCTCGCAAAACAGACTCATTTTGACATATTTACAAAAATGCCCCGATATATTAAAATAATAATATCCCGTAAAGCCGGATATTACAGTGAACCTTCATGCGCGTTATAAATTAAGTCATGCACCCCTTTATCGGTAAATCTATTGTTGTTTATTTTCATGATGTCCTTATCTATAGTGCTAACCTTGAGAACCATCTGAGACACCCCGAGAAGTCCTGTCTATTTTTCGTAGCAACGCATTTTATGCCGCCATGCACAAATGCGTGATCCTCACAGACAGCGTTGTATTTATGGGGTACATTGTTTCTTCCAAAGGGTTTTTCGTGGACAGTTCAAAGATCGAAGTCGTGGCTAATTGGCCACAGCTATCCACGGTCACCGAAGTCTATAGCTTTCATGGCCTCACGTCTTTTTATCGTCGGTTTATTCCGCATTTCAGTAGTGTCATGGCACCCATCACTGACTGTATCACAACAGGGCATTTTTGTTGGACTCTGAAAGCCCATGAGTACTTCCTGCTAATTAAACAGAAGTTGACCACGACACTGATTCTAGTTCTCCCTGATTTTACTCGCCCGTTTGAGCTTCATTGCGATGCGTCAAAGGTTCGTATAAGCGCTGTCTTGAGTCAAAATGGTCGGCCAGTAGCATATTTCAGTCAAAAGCAACAGTCCAAAACTGCACTACAACACCTACGACATTGAGTTCTATGCGATTGTCCAAGCAATTCGACATTGGCGCCACTACCTGTTTCAAAAGGAATTCATTCTCTACACCGACCACTATGCTCTCAAACACTTTGGAACATAAGATAAAGTATCCGCTCGGCATGCTCCATGGGTTGATTTTCTTCAATGGTTCACCTTTCTGATCAACCACAAGGCTGGTATCTTGAACAAAGTTCCAGATGCTTTGAGTCGATGACAGACTTTATTTACGCAGGCCCGCGTTATGGTTGTGGGTTTTGATTCTTTATATGACTTGTACGTTTCTGACCCATTTTTCTCCACAGTGATCCAACGCATTCAAAAGAATGGGTATTCAATTATGTATTCCGCTTGGTAGTCTCTAACAATTGATTATTCAAGAACTTCATAACGAAGGTCATGTCGGTCGTGATCGTAGTTGAAGTTAACAGATGCTAGTTATTTCTAGCCGATAGTCCGCAAAGAGGTTACACGTTCGTGGATCGTTATCGTACATGTCACGTGAGCAAAGGGAAAACGACTAATGCTGGTTTATATATGCCACTTCCAATTCTGACCCAACCATGGGTAGACTTAAATATGGACTTCGTTCTCAGCCTTCCCCGTACCTAGCGTGGCCATGACTCGATTTTCGTAGTAGTCCACCATTTTTCCAAAATGGTTCATTTCATTCCATGTAAGAAGACAACTGATGCGGTTAATGTGGCAACTCTGTTCTTTCACAAAGTGTATCGTTTGCATGGTCTTCTGACTTCCATTGTTTCTTATCGTGACACTCGCTTCCTGAGTCATTTCTGGCGAAGTCTGTGGCATTTGGTAAATACGCGCCTGGATTTGAGTATTGCCTATCATCCCCAAACCGATGGCCAGATTGAGGTCATCAATCATTCCCTGAAGATTTATTACGTTGTTTGGTGGGTGATTCAATTAAATCATGGGACCAGAAGCTTTGTCAAGCCGAATTTGCTCACATTCATGTTGTTAATCGAAGCACCGGGTTCAGCCCTTTTCATGTGGTCTAGGGCACCCGGCCGCGTTATCCTAGTGCCTGACTTAAGTCGCATCCACAGTACGGCCGCCGACTTAGTCGAAGAACTCCAACGAATCCACCGAGCCACTTACGAACATTTGTAAACTACCACCATGAAGTACAAGTACGACGTCGATGCTAAGTGTCGTCTTCTCAAGTTCACTGTGGGCTACCTTGACCAAAGGCCGCGTTCCAACACATGAGTATAACAAGCTCTCCCCAAAGAAGATTGGTCCACTCGAGGTTATAGCCAAAATTAATCCCAATGCTTATCTTCTAAAGCTATCACCTCACATTTGCACTTTCGATGTTTGCAATGTGAAGCATCTCGTTCCTTTTCATGGTGACATCCCTGACGTTGAAGCTACAACAAATTCAGGGATGAATTTTATTTAGCCCGAGAAGAATGGTGTAGCCTCAGAGTCCACACCAAAAGTTTAGGTTTTTAGGGATTATTTCTAGTATTTTGTTTCCTTACTTTTAGTTTATTTAATTTCTTTTTACGTTTTAGGAATATTTCATTTTCTTTTATTTTAGAAGTTTATTTAGTTTCTTTTTACGTTTTAGAAATATTTTTGATATGCCCCGGGTTACAAAGACCCGCTATAATGTGCCTACAATCCGAACCGTTAAAGCACAAGCCAATGTAAGTATTTATCTATTTTATCTATCTAATGGATTTGTGGAATTATGTAGGTAAATTGGCTTTCTGAAGCTTGGAATAAAGAAGGAATTTGTTTTCCTTAAATTCAACTTTTGTAGCCAAGTGTTCATTTTATTTTATTTGTAATTTAAAATACTTTAATTTTGTTTAAAAATCTTTAATTGGCGAACTTTAGCGTTTAGAATGTATTTTTTTTGTAATAGTCTTCAAAAGGATGCTGAACCAAGAGAGAACCAAGGGCTGAACCGGCCGAACCAAGAGGAACCAAGGCTGAACGGGCCAAACCAAGAGAACAAAGGGCTGAACCGGAGCTGAACCAAAAGCAAAAAGTTGAACCGGCCCTGGAGAAGCTGCCCAGCGAACCAGACCGCCAGCCATCTGCAGAGCGCTCCAACGGCTCTTTTTCTAGCCGTTGCCCGATGCTTCTTCTGCAGAATTCATCTTCTTCTTCTTCTTCACCATTTCCCTCTTGTATTTAAGCTTCCTTTCTCCTCTGTAATCATTTAGCTAGTAATACGAATTTTTAGAAATCGCAGAAGAGTTCTCTTCTGTTTACGGTTCTGTTGTTGGTGTTCAGCCGAAGCGTCGCTCCTGATGGCTTCACCAGAGTGTCCCGCAAGCTCTAGATTGCTTAGCGGTACTCTTAGTCGCCTCTGCCACTCTTCGTTCTTGCTAGAGCTTGAAGGAAGCAGACGTTGGCGAAATCCATTTCCCAAGCGCTGCTGTTCTTCCATGGAAGAACAAATTTCCGAAGCAATCATCTTTGCTGTCCGGCCAGCTGAGGGTCTTCCTTCCACTCCATCGGCAATCTCTGAGGAGTTTGCAACCTCACCCACTTCATGGAAAGCTCGGTATTACTCTTATCTCCCTCTCGCCATTTTTATTTTCTGTTGCTCTGTTGATCATTTTTCTATTATGTTTTGAGGTGTTCCTTAGAGCACCGATCCTCTGTTTATTTTCTGTCTTCCGCATGTCATCTCACCTCATTTAGCACCCCCATAGCCTATCAATTTCTCTTTGATTTAGCTTCCTTTTATGTTTTGATTCTATTGGTATTTAATCCTTTTTCATTTCTTTTAGATGACATAATTTTTTGAATCAAAGAATAGTTTCTAAAAGTTTTATCTGCATATCTTTTGTTCTTTTTGTTATTGCGTTTACATCACTTCTCCAAGAGGTCGACACCTATTTTCCTCTATTTCCAACGACAAGACTTGAAATGTCGACCGGCCATCCACAATGGTCAAGATTTTCTTAAGATCACAGAGAATTGCATTTTGGTGTGTTCAAAATAACGAACAAATTAGGCATTCGATGGGAGAGATGGTTAAGGTGTTAGGGTTTAACCTAGAGAGATAAAATAAGGCGAATGGAAGATTTTGACCGCATTATTTATATATTGTCCGTGGAGGGGAGCCTACTCTTCGATAGCAGGCTCCCGCTCCAAAGGCAATGTATATATTGATTTTGGAGCTGGAGCCAATTGTCGAGAGCGGGATCCCGCTCCAGAAGAAAAACAAAAAAGAAGCGAGATCCCGCCGTTGAAGATCGTCTTCCTGCTCCAACACAACAATTCACGGAGCAGAATTCCGCTCACTAAGACTAAGCTCCCGCACGAACAAATTGTAATAGAGATATGGACAAATTGTAACAAATTGTTAACAGAGTATAGTTTAAGAGCGAGTTTGTTAACAAATTTAGTTTAAGGAAGAGTTTGTTAATCAGTGAGGGTGGGCAGAACTAGCTTGAAACCTGGGAACCAAACAAGACTGTTCTGTTTAGTTAGATTCTGGGTCGGTTCTGTGAATTCTCAAAACCAACAACGGTTTTGAGACTTCTAGAATCGTGGTCCATAGTCCAATTAGCGATTCTGGGGCCAAAACTGACCAAACTGTAGGAGAGTCGACCTGTGGGTCAACTCAGTGAAAGTGGGTTTATTTGACCCAAAATTATGGCCCAAAACCAAGCTCATCACCGCCAACCAGCTAACCCAGCACCCTAGCTTGGCCCGTAAGTCAACTTTACTCTGCGCAAGTGGCGACTATCGCAAAAACAAATTGACTAATTATTCAAAAAAAATTCCATGTGGCCTAATATTGACAAATCACAATAATTTGAGTCAACGCAAAATATTTTAACCACCAATAATGCAAAAATTTTATTCAAAAAATAACTAATATAAAAATTGCTGGTTTTACACCTTTATTTAGATACATTCTCTCCTTGTTGTATCTATGAGTGACATTGAACTAGTCAACGAGATGGTTTAGCAACCATAGATATAGATGGAGGGGAGCTTGCTTAGAGTTGTTGCAAGAAGATTATTTAATAAAGTTCCATATCTGTGACAAACTAATAACTAAAACTCTTGAGAATGCAATTTTTTATCACAAATTGCACAATTTTGGTGATATAACCCTCTATCTCGGCGCTATAGCATGTAAACAGTGCTCTACAATAACTATTTGAGCTGGAGCGCTCCTGGTAAGAGTTATAGCACGCAATGTTTTGGATAGTTCTTCAACATTATAGTTGTCACGACCACAAGCAGGCTTAAGAAAGAATGAGAAATGACCGAACTCAAAATAGATTGAACCGTCTAATCATTAACTTTGAATTTATTAATTTGTAGCGGAAGACTTCAATCTTAAAATAAAGCTAGGTACAATAGTCACATTCAGATAACATAAATAATAAAATCTAAAATTGTGCAAAAAATAAAATAAACATGACAAGAAACTAGAGTGTAAACCTTACTAAAAATAAAGTAAGTCTCTTAGGAGAATAAACTACTAAAGTGAAAAATTTTCAAATCTACTTCTGATTCTGAACTGACAATTGAGGATCACTTTGAATATTTCTTGAAGGGTAGAGTCGTTTGGAGTGATTCGACTAAATTTAGTGATGAAATAATTTTATATTTAGTATATATTTAAAAACAATGAGTGAGCATACTATTAAAATTCACAATTTATAAAATCGATGCTAGGAAAATATATATAAAGGTAAGTGATAAACCAATCCACTAATAATATGGTACGTAATTAAAATAGACTCTTTATGTATAAAATATATATTTTTATAAAAATGAAATCGCTCATGGAATCTGAATACACCATGCAAGAGGCATAGTAAAAATATAAATAAAGGTGATACTCAAACGATCACAACAGCCACAACACTTTGATCGGGTTTAGGATTTTGCACTGAAAAACATAGTCATTAGTTGTTCTATTACTTTTAGTTAGCAATAGCAAATAAAAATAAAATTTAAATGAATATACATGCTCAATTTAAATACGTTCAATGAAAATAATAAAAATATGTTGGACATAAAATTAAATTTCTGCCTCAAAGCAGGCCTACCAACAAAGCCAATAACAAAACTCAAAGAAATTCAATAAACCGAGAAGCCCAGTAGTATGTTGAATCCAAATTCTAAGTCTCGGAACCTCAACATCAAATTAATATCCACATGAGGTTGAATTTCAACACTTTCAATCTAAATTTTTAGGATTTCAAATGACTCAAGAACGTTTGAGTCAAAAGCTAAAAATCATGTCCAAAATAAGCTCAGAAACACCCCAAGAGCGATTTGGTCAAAATTTATTTCTAGCCCAAAAATTGGATCGGGATCACGGCCCGACCAAACCGAGTCGTGGCTTGGCCTGGCCGAACTACCTGTGGGTCGCGGCCTTGCAACTTCTTCCCAATGGCGACCACTGCTTTTCAACCAGGATTCTCAATTTTTCGGTTGAAATTTGTCAACCAACCATCAAAATATTTAGAAACAATCAAAGCATTTTCTTTACTTACTAACATCACGATTTCTATCTAAACATTATTACTTTACAGTAACTTCGTCTCAATCATGCCAACAAAATTTCAATCTTTTGAACAATACGAGTAGTGATTACCACAAAGTAGGTAGACGCGAAAGTTTTAAAATTTAATCTCTGTTCCGACGGAAAATACAATTTGGTTCTCTGAATCTGATTCAAGTTCAAACAAAGAATTGAATTCACCAAAAAAAAAATCAAATTTCCCGAACTGTTTTCAGAAGGAAAACTTCGCATTTCTCTCAAATTTCAAACCGACTATTCATTTTGCAAACATTCCAACCATGGCAATATGCACAATACAACTCAATGAACGCTTCTGCACGGTTTATTTGAAGAGTTTTTGATAACGTATAGCTCTCGACGTTAGGAATGTGTTTCATGTTAGAGGTTTGGTCGGAACGCGATGAATCTCTCGGTACGTTTCCTTTCTTTTCTCTCTCGATACGTCTCCCTAAAATCAGATTATCACATCTCTAACTCAATGAACGCTTATGCTCTCCACCATATCACAGAGGAATATAGGGATTTCGATTTCTTACTTTTGGACAAAAGAACTTCAGGTGTGATCAGAGTCTACCGATGAGCCTCGGTGTCAGTTAGAAAGCCCGGCGATCGGGAATTGATTAAATCCAGAAATCGCAGAAACCTCTTCTATGGTGTGTGTGTGTGTCAAAATCTCGGCGATTAAAAATACCCGGCTGAAGGTACAAATTTGGTCAATTCTTTTCTTCCTTTCGGTTGAGGGTAAATCTAAGTTATTCTTACTGTAAATTCAGAAGAAGGATTGGTTGGATTTGTTATGTTGAATAGAAAATTCGGGGTGTCGGAGATCGTGGAGTTGAAGATATGAAAACTACAACTTTGTCCTCTAATCTGTGTTGGATGTGGTGTAGAGAATAAAATTTTTGTGATACTTTGATCTTGGTATTGTTTGGTCTTGGTTTTGGACTCTGTAATCACCGGACCTTTGGGAAAGCGATGGAAACGCAGACAATCTCGTTGTCTCGTTCTGTCTGTGCGGCTATTCGCTGGGCTGCGGTCCAATCTTGTTTTGGACCGCAGTTCAGTTTTAAAAGGGGTCGCTGTTCAGCAAATTAATGGTCCATAATCTTGGGTCAAAATCCAGTTTGAATCCAACTCCTTTGGGCCGGTTTTAATTCTATTTTGGGGCCAAATTGAGGACTGTAAACCCAATTAAAAAAATGGGTTATTTTGAGAGAAAATGTTGGAAATTAGAGTATAAAGTTTTGACCCAAATTTTCCAACTTTATTTTTTTTATAGGTACCGACTTATTAAATAAAAATTTGAGCTCTTGGAAATTTGGATCCTTGGAGTTATTGGGGTTGGTCAATGACAGATGAATTGAAATAGAGATTTATTTTATATACATTTTTGTACGTTTTAATTAATTAATTATTTTATTTTTATAAAATAATTGTTAAAATTCTTTATTATAGCATATATTTGTTTACGCGTGTTTCTATTATTCGTCATGAAAAATTTGTTTTAACTAAAGTAGTAGGACAACTGACTCTATTGTGTATCTAGGCGCAAAACCCTAAACGTGATAAGAGTGTTTTATATGCGTTTGTGATTTTCTGGTATCATTGTTTTCATTTCATTTGTGTAAGACATTATATGCACGAATATTGTTAGTGACTCCATTTTTACTTAGATTTTTAATGTGTTATTAATTTGTTAAATTGAACATGAATACTGGAAATAAGATATATTCTTATAGAGTTTAGTTGGGTGGAATCAGTTCAGTTCGGTTTCGGAGAAATTAGAACTAAACTTAGTCGGTTCGATTTTGGATAAAAGAAATAGAAACCGAACCGAGGAGAACCTCGGTTTTTGGTTAGGTTTTTAGTTATCCTCTGTTCAATTTTGGTTCGATTTCAATTCTTGGTTTTTTTTGTTTAAATTCAGTTTTTGTGTCGGGTTTGTTCAGTTTATGGGCTGATTTTGACCAGTTTTGATGTATAATTTGTAATATTCAATGTAAAATTTTTAAAAATTATATAAATATTATAAATTCAATTCAATTTGGTTCGGTTCCCAAATTGATTTTCGGTTTCTTAAAACCGAACTGATTCCTAATTCTAAGTTAAGTCGATCATCCCAACAACACCTCTTTGAGGATGTGATCATTAGACGTTTAATTGCCTACTCAAGAGTGGGCTTGACAAAAAAGTTATTCAAATTTAATTTTTTCTCTGAGATTTAATATTTTATTCTAGAGGTTAGATTCAATGAAACTTGTAAATTTTAAATTATTTAATTTTATTTAGCACATTTATTTTTTGACCGATATCACTATGTATCTTACATGTTACTAAATTAACCTATTATTTAGTTATTTTGGTTTGAGCCTTGACTTTATTGTAAGATTAGTCTTATGTTGCCTAATAAATTAATAAACTAAGTTTAAGAGTTGGACGGCTCAGTGCAATTTCTAGGTCGATTCATTCTCCGTTCTGTCTTGGGTCTTTTTTAGAACGTGACTGAGTAATTGCAAAAGTGATAATAATGACAAGAGAAACTTCTTAGAAAAGGAATGGAGGACAAAATCGATGTCCAAGAAGAGGGCACAAATGCTAAGACGAGTTTAATGTCATTTCATCTTTTATTTTATTTTTGATATTTGTTAATACCTATGTGGCATTTGCTAGTACGTAGGGAGGATATGAAGAGGGAGAGAAGGCCTTTGACGTGAACCACATTTTTCTATATGTTTTCTATTTCCTTGTTCTCTGTAAATCTCCTTTCCTCTTCTTCAGTTTTATACAAACTCTCTTCTTCTCACCATTATTCCGATAACAACCATAATGTTCCAAGTAATCTTGACCATTATCTGAAACTACATGTAGTTTTCGGTGCAGGCATTTTCTGAAAAGGTTTTATGCAAAACCTGAAGTTTGACCAGCGTCCCTCAAGGCTCAAGGGGACTTAAAGCATGTTCAAACCGCTCGGACACGTGATTTTAGTGGGATGTTTGGCGTTTAAATTGAAATTGTTTTTATTGCATAAACAAATCAATTTATATTAAAAGTAAAGTTGCTCAAATCGTTGGAAGTGTTATTCTAAAACATAGAGATCCAAGTCAATTCATTTGATGAAATTATTTATTTAATTTTGTGTGTATATTTTATGTTTTGTTATGCTTGCAAATTTAATAAAATAATTTTAAGTTCAATATTAATTCGTGTTCATATATTATGGTTTTTATATGAACAATTTAGTGAATTAATTTCAATGTTTAATGATTCATATAATTTTAATTAGTTATTGACTAGTCATAACATATTTAATTATTCAAAGTTATATATAAAGTTCTTAAGATCATATTATAACATTTATTGTAATTAATTATGTAAATATAATATATTTTATTCCACATAAATTTCTATTATATTTGTATAATTAATTAGGATAAAATATCTAATTATATTCCTTAATTTATCCACAAGTATTAAGAAAAAAAATAGTTTTATCATAAAGTTATGTGAATCTTATTAAATTAAAATTTTAGCTCACATGTAAGTTTTATGTCACTTGATTCATGATTCTTTAAACATGATTTACATTAGTAAAGCATGATTTATATTGCTAGTCTCATATTTTAGATGATAAGCATGTCTGTTTATTTTTTGCAACTATACACTATACATATTGACAATTTCTCTTATTTTAAATTTTATATTTTTGAATTGAAGGGTGATTACTATAAATCTTGGAGGGAGAACATTCTCCTCAAAACGGAGTTGATGGACATTGATTATGTTATCAGAAAAGATGAGTCAATTATAACTTGTGCTAGCACTATGGAAGAACTTGTTTTTATTGAGGATTAGGAGCGATCTAATCGTCTCAGCATCATGTACATTATGACAAAGATCTCTATTAGTATATGAGGTTCAATTGGTGATGACATGCCTATGAGGCCAATCAGACGTTTATCAAATAAATGTCCTTAATTTACTTAATCTCCTTACTAATGAATTTATTTCTTTTACAAGTATTGATCTACTTGAAGACTCCACGTGGGAGCCTAACTTAAAGGACATAAATCAACCTCTTCAAATCTTGACTTGGGATGCACGGATGGACTCCACTCAAGGCCTAAAGGGAATTTGTCTTCCTGACCTCAACATCGTGTAACCATTTATTTGCATTTCTTTTGGCAAACACTAGCCTCCTTGTATTGACAAATATTTAGCCATTTATTTTGCATGCATGCATTAGAATGTGAGGTTAGGATTAGATGTATGATAGTGGCTTAGTTTTGGTTGGAAATTTATGGTTTGGTTCACACTTAGTGTGACGACCCGAAACCGAACCCGATCGGGGTCCGGGATCGAAGCCGTCACTCCGGGACATTTGCAGAAAACGGGCACATATATTTTTTTTTATAACAGAAAACAGGGAACAGAACGTTTACAAACTATAAAACTTCACCGAGAGAGAGAGTTCTCAGGAGTTGAAAGCAAAACGGGATTCAATAACGGATAACAGAAGAGAAACGAAAATGCAGGAAGACAGGGACATTTAAGAGAACTTAACTGGGAAGAAGCATACTGTGGAAGGCTACGGTGTATAACAGAACTATGCACAATTCGGAAATGAATAACAGAAGAGAAGAAATGGCGAAGAAAATAATTAAACAGAATGGACAGGAAGTAAACCAGAAATCATAAGCATAGAAGCAGGGAGCTGTTGGGCGAAAGGCGTATGACGTCATCGGAAGAAAAGATGACGTCAACCGGAAGACAAAATTATAAACTGGGCGGAAGACTTATGCTGACGTCAACCGGAAGACAAAAATTATAAACTGGGCGGAAGACTTATGCTGACGTCAACCGGAAGACAAAAATTATAAACTGGGCGGAAGACTTATGCTGACGTCAACCGGAAGACAAAAATTATAAACTGGGCGGAAGACTTATGCTGACGTCAACCGGAAGACAAAAATTTTAAACATAACCGGCAGAAGGTGATGACGTCAGCCGGAAGATGGATGACGTCAACCGGTAGATAAACACTTAAAACAGCAGTGAACGTGATCGGAAGATGCAGTTTTTGAGATAAAACTTGGCAAATTTTAACATAAAGACTTACAGGCAGGGAACATCAAAACAGGAGGCATGAGGGCTTCAGACCCCCAAACCCGATTTCAAAACAAAGTTTTGAATTCATACTCTACAAATGACGGGAGTTCGAGCAGACAAACTGCATGGATAGCTCTAAAATTCGAGACTATCCATGCATGACCTGAAAAGGGAGAACTCAAGCAGTTCCAGAATGTTTTCAAAACATTTAAAATATATGGATACAATCTGTCAAATACGGAGGTTTTAAATACATCAACAACAGGACTTATACATTTCAAATTTCCAACAAAACTTTTAAACAAAACACAAGACTACAACAGAGTTTTAAAACAGAAACCACAAACATCCAGAAGAGTTTACAAATATGAACTTTACTTTAAAGACTTAAACCTCTACACAGAATTTATCTGACTGCAGCAACCATTTCCAATGAGCTCGATCCACCACAATCCATTACTTATCAGCTTGAGGAGCAAGGTCCTCCTCTGGAGTATCCGTACCTACAACAGGGAGTTCATCTATGAGCCTAGAGCTCAGTAAGAACATGAAATGCAGTGTGCATATGCTATGCATGGACATTTTCAAATACATGAACATTACATTACATTACGTTTCACTGGACAGGAAGGTATAAGTGGGAGGAGGAGCTGGCGCAACAGGATGTACATGCCACTTTCAGGACATAACAGGAGTACTTGACAGGATGCCAGTCCTCGTCCACACTTAACCATACATTTTCTTTACAGGATTTTATCTTACTTACTTCAAAACCGGTGCTGAAAACATTTGCATGATTTTACAGGAAAACGTGTATGCATGAATCAGTGCGATGCTTAAACTTAACATTTCAGGTGACAGAATGAATACAACAGAGAACAGAATATAACGGAAACACGTTTAACTTAAAACATAACCTAAAACCTATCTACCCGAACCAGACCTAGTACCTCCGAGTTGTAGGGCCTTAAGGGCCAACGTAGATGCATGAACTTACCTGTGTGCAGCCAAGTAGTATGCTCGAACGTCTCTGGAAAGCTCGGACCTGTAGCATGAATGTTCAGAGTTTAAACACGCTACAAATGCTAACTAATATCTCGTAGGAAATGCAGCAAACACATTTCAACTCTTTAGAAAACACACCAACGTGTTTTCATCCAGAAACAGTGAGTTTTCACCGAAAACCGAAACCCTAAACTTCGATAAAAACTCACCTTAAACTTGTCCAAATTTATTAGCATTAAAGGACGCTCACCTTTGCTGAAGAAAACGGAGAAACGCTGGAGAAACAAAGTGTGGAAGTTTTGTTTCAATCGCTTGGAAGAGAGAAAGCCGAGAGAGATGAGGGGAAACAGAGAAGTGAATGAACATTCACGTAGGAGAAAGAACTTAACTTCTTCAACAAGCTGCCACATGTCAATCATCTATTTGTTTTCTCCCACCAACCTTAATTTCTTCCTAATTTGCCCTTTCATTGGTTTTTAACTAAAACATTATTTAGTTTAATCGATACGGTCTCACGAATCACCCTCGCTCGATTAAACACATCGACAATTTTATTAAAACCAATCATTGCATTCATATCGGAGAAATTCTGCTTACATATTCGGGGAATAATTACATAGGCAAAAATGCCGGGTGTTACACTTAGAATTACCATCACCCGAAAACCATGTCAATCAAGAACCGGTTCAAAAGAGCACCAAGGATGGAAGATTTGGTTCATGAAAGGACACCATGAAATGCACACAAGGATGGATGACATGGCATAGCAGCACCTTGATCATGGAATGGCGCGGGTGGCATCTCCACCGTTGGATGGCGCGTGCGAATGGAGCATCTCGGCTGTGGATCTCCTTCTTCATCAATGGTCCATATCTCTCTCTTCTTTTCTAATTTCAAACCTTAGCTAGCCACCTTAGGTTTCTATTTAAGCATAGCTGTGATGACCTAAATGTGCACGTATGAGTACGACTGCGGGGCAAACCTCGGGTTGCGGGACAAACCTCGGGACCTAAGTCGAGTGTAGGCGAATCCCGGACTCGAGTATAGGCGAATCCCGGGTCGTAAAAAAAGGCGGTTGTCACAATCACACATCGCTTGGGGAAGTATGTGGAAATGAAACATATGTAAAAAGACCCTCCCAAGATAGCAAGACGCGTTTTGGGGCACAATTGGCAACGGATCCCATAAGAACTCCGAAGTTAAAAGTGCTTCGGCTAGAGCAATTCTAGGTTGGGTGACCTTCTGGGAAGTTCTCGCCAAACAAAGCCGTGAGGGAAGGATATTGGGCTATGGCCCAATCCCTAGAGCGGACAATATCTTGTTGGGAAAAGGGGCCGTTACAAATAGTATTAGAGCCTGTACCCAACCAAAAATGTGGCCAACGAGGACGTTTGGCCCCCGAGAGGGGGTGATTGTGATGACCTAAATGTGCACGTATGAGTACGACTGCGGGACAAACCTCGAGTTGTGGGGCAAACTTCGGGACCTAAGCAGAGTGTAGGGGAATCCCAGACTCTAGTATAGGCGAATCCCGGGTCGTAAAAAGAGGTGGTTGTCACAATCTCACATCGCTTGGGGGAGTATGTAGAAATGAAACATATGTAAAGAGACCCTCCCAAGATAGCAAGACGCGTTTTGGAGCACAATTGACAACGGATCCCATAAGAACTCTGAAGTTAAAAGTGCTTCGGCTAGAGCTATTCCAGGGTGGGTGGCCTTCTGGGAAGTTCTCGCCAAACAAAGCCGTGAGGGGAGGATATTGGGCTATGGCCCAATACCCAGAGCGGACAATATCTTACTGGGAAAAGGGGCCGTTACAATAGCTATTGGGGTTTGTAGAAAAACTTTTGTCAAAATCAATACAAACTCTCTTTTCCTTCCAACCAAGTGTTTGGATTTACCAATAGGTAAGCTATGGTTCTTTGAATCCATGAGGAGTTTGCCTCCATTGTTCCTCAAGCTCAAGGTTGCTTGGTGAACTCTTATCATTCACTTCCTCTCTCTTTGAGAGTCTAAAAGGTTTGAGGAAGTAAAACCGGTCCCCAAATGTGGTTGTCTTTCTAATAGAAGACATGCATCCGTGAGCATAACATAAGATAGCTCTCGGGTCCGCTTAGGATTTTATCTCCATACTTTCATCTTGTAATCCATATTTTCATTTATCATTTCAAGTTTTCATCCATTTTTTCATTCACACACATTCACGGCTCATTTGACTCCATTTTCTGTTCACTCATCACCATCATTTCTTCATTGTTTGTGCGGTTTTCATTGGTTCACTATCACCCAAGCACAACTTGTTATTTGTGGGTTTAACATGGTCGATTTTCAGGCCAGCATCGTGTCAGGTGAGCATAAAGATGTGACGGCATTGATGAAGTCTATTGATTAATAATTTGAGACTTTATATAAGGCACTTACTAGTACCTAATAAAATTTTTCATCATTGAGGCTTACATCAGTGAGAGGTGTGTGTGAGCATATAATGCAAATAATGGACATTGCAACTCGGCTCAAGATGCTTGAAGTTGACATGTCTGACTCTTTCCTTGTGCACTATATTTTGAGTACTCGTTCACAACAATATGGACCCTTCAAAATATCCTATAACACACATAAAGATAAATGATCTATTAATGAGTTATTGATCGTGTGTGTTCAAGAGAAAAGAAGGTTGACTATGAAAATATGTGAAAGTGCATATGTGGCAACACAATGAAAGAAACAACATGGAAGGTTAACTATGTAAATATGTGAAAGTGCATATGTGGTAGGACAAGGAAAGGGAAAGGTAAAATACTGATCTACGATGATGCATTTAAAAAGGAATCTAGGTGTTTCTTTTGTAACAAAAATGGACACATAAAGAAGGATTGCACCAAGCATAAGATTTGGCTTGAAAAGAAATGTATGTTAATCTCATTTATTTATTTTTATCTAATATGATTGATTCTATTTGTGACACATGGTGGATTGATTCAGGTTCTACTATTCATATTTCAAATTCCTTGCAGGATATGAGAAATCTAAGGAAGCTAGTGGGAAGTGAGCAATGCATCTATACAGGTAGCAAGATGCGTTCACATGTGGAGGCTATTGACCCATGCAATTTGATTTTGAGTAGTAGTTTTGCATTAAAGTTAGAGAAGACATTTTATATTTCTAGTTTTTCTAGGAATTTAGTTTATGTATCAACGTTTGTATAGTTGGGACCTTCCTTTAACTTTTCAAATGTAGACTTCAATTTATTTTGCAAATCTAATCTTGTTGGGAATGATATATTGTTTATGGGTTTTCTCTCTTAATTTACAAAGTAATATTGTTTATAATATTATGCATGTTTATACTGGTAAGAAAAGTTGTGTTATAAATGAACATTCCTCTAGTATATGGCACCAGAGATTAGAACATATCTCCATAAAGAAAATTAAAATATTAGTACATTATAAAGTACTTAGTACTTTGGATTTTACAAATTTTGAAACTTGTGTGGACTACATTAAAGGTAAGCAAACCAATAAGAATATGAAAGGTGCAAAGAGGAGTACTGAGATATTAGAGATCATACATTTGGATATTTGTAGTCAAGTTATGGACACGTATGGTCCTAGATACTTCATCTCTTTCATATACGACTTCTCGCGATATATGTACATCTACTTGCTTCATAATAAGGATGAAGCACTAGAAGCCTTTAAAGTTTTCAATGATGAAGTAGAAAAACAATGTAGTAAACAAATATATATCGTAAGAACTAATAGAGGTGGAAAATATTATGGTAGATATACTAAGAATGGACAAGTACCTAGTTTGTTTGTGAAATGTCTTCAAGAACACAGAATAGATGCTTGTACTATGTCTGGTTCTCCAAACCAGAATGATGTAGCTAAAAGAAGAAATCGAACATTATTGAACATATAGAGGAGTATGCATAACAACTCCAAACTTTTTGATTTCTTGTAGACTGAGGCTCTTAAGATGACTGTGTATATATTAAATTGAGCAACTAAGATTATTTCTAAAATGCCATTTGAGTTATGAAAATGAAGAAAATTTAATTTACAACATATACCACAAGAAAAGAAACTAGAACCAAGTTCTATTAGCGGGTACTTCATTGGATATGTCAGGAGGTCTAAGTGTTATAGATTCTATTGTCCATCTCATAGCATTAGAATTGTGAAGTCAAGAAACGCCAAATTTCTTGAGAATCACTTGATTAGTGGGAGTGATCGATTTCAGGATATTGTTACTGAAAGAGATCACATTGATGTTCAACCTTCTAATTCAAGTGATAGATTTATTGCTACTAATGACACTCCTCAAAGCTAAATGAATGTTGAACAACCGATCAATGAAGCTTCACAAGTTGTTGATTATAATCAAGTAGATCAAATTCTTTAGGAAATATCAGATATTGTCGATCAATTAGTTGAGCGGCATATTTCTCAAGAAAATGTAGAAACAACATTTAGAAGATCTATTAGAGAAAAGAAATCAGTCGTTTGTAGTGATTTTGTTGTGTATTTACAAGAATCAGACTATAATATTGAAGCTAGAAATGATCTTGAAACGTTTTCACAAACTATGAGTTATAAAGAATCAAACTTATATTATGATGTTATGAAAGATGAGATGAATTCTAAAAGTTCTAATGAGGTTTGAGATCTCATCGAGTTGCTTGTTGATGTAAAAGTCATATGGTGTAAATGAGTTTTTAAAACAAAACTAAGACCAACTTATTAGGCAACATTGAAAGAGATAAAGCTAGACTCGTAACTGAAGGATTCACTCAAAGAGAAGGAATTGACTGGACTTTTTCTTTTGTATCAAGGCAAAGATTCTCTTCGCATTATTTTATCATTAATTGCACATTTTGACTAGGAGTTGCACAAATAGATGTGAAAACGATATTTTTTAAATGGAAATTTAGAGGAAGAGATTTATATGAAATAATCTAAAGAATTTTCCTCTAGTAAAGGTGAACATTTAGTTTGGCTTAAAAAATCCATATATGAACTAAAACAAGTTTCTCGCCAATGGTATTTTAAGAGAATGTTATAGATTAGTGATATACTTGAAGGTTATTTAGAGTCAGTTTTGTTTTCTAATTTCATATGAAGATGATATTTTGCTTGCTACTAATATTACATGAAGTGCCACAATTTTCTCTCAAAATTTTGATATGAAGGATATAGATGATGCATCCTATGTTATAGGAATTAAGATACATTGAGACAGATTTTGAGATATTTTGGGTTTTTCTTAGGAAACCTATATCAGTAAAATTTTAGAGAGATTGATGATAAAAGATCATTCATCGAGCATAGCTCCCATTGTGAAGGGTGATAGGTTCCATTTGAACCAATTACCAAAGAACGATCTTGAGAGAGAGCGAATGAAAAATATTGGGAAATTATCAATTTTAACCCTGTACTATACACGTTATTTCAAGTAGACCCCTGTACTAAAAAAACCGACAAATCGAACCTTATACAATTATTCTGTTATCGTTTTAAACCTTTTTAAAATTTCTGTTAAAACCCTGCCGTTATTCCACGTGAATCCAAAGCAAAGCATGATTAGATTTTGGAGAAGACGCTGTTCAACTGTTCTTCGAGTTTAATCTGAGTCGGCAATGGAGGTTTCCTCTCTCTCTCTCTCTCTCTCTCTCTCTGCTGTTGTTGGGTTTTCTCAAAAAGCTTGAAACGATGAACTTCCATGGAGGAAATGAAAATCGTGATTCCCTGAAAGATTCGAAGCTGAAATTTTTATTCCTTCATGTTTGAAAGTTTTGGATCGCCCTGTTCTTACAGACTGTTGAATTGAAAGTTCTGACTTGGTCCTTCTATGGAAGTTTCGAGGGAGAGCAATTGATGATCTCTTCTATCTTGTCCATCGTCTTCCCAATCCCTGTCAACAAAACTGGAGGGAGTATTCCCTAGATGTAAATGTCTGTCTTATTATTTCAATTTCCAATTAGGTTTGAAAAATTGGACTCGAGAGAAAAAAGAATCGTCGTCTAAAAATTGGACTCGAAGCAGATCAAATTGTACTAAAAATTTTCTTGAGATTTACACACGTATACCCAAAAATCGAAGTTCCAAACGAAAAAAGAGAAAAAAAAAAAGAGGAATTTATACAAAATTATGCAAAAATCTGTTCTTGTCATAGAGAAGACGATGAATCGTCGTCTTCTTCTTTATCTACTTCGTCGAAGAAAGAATCCCGGAGGAGGTCGCTGGCCGTCGGTCTTTCTCTCGGTTTAGCCAAGCATTTTTCGATGAACTCCTTAACTTCAGGGTCTCCGACCTTATTTAGCGCCGCCGGTCGTACCCCGGCCGACACTTTTCTGTATATTTTGGCGATGTTGTCGCATTTGCTGTAAGGAATTTCTAGAGTCACCATCTCCAGTAAACACATTCCAAAGGAGTAAATATCCACCATTTCTGTATAATTTTCCTCGTATAGCTCCGGCGCCATGAATTCCGGCGTACCTAGAATTGAATGAGCAGAATGGCTCTTGCCCACTATTGCAGCTAATCCCAAATCGCCAATCTTAACCTGATTAAAAAACCCAGAATGAGATAATAAAATCACAGAAGAGAGAGGGAGAGACTATCTTTGGCAATAACGAAGAGAGGGAAAGAGATACTACCTGTCCGGTATTGCCATTGACGTAGACATTGCTACAGCTGAGATCTCTGTGAATAACGCAAGGTTCGTGGGTATGCAAATAATCCAAACCTTCTAAAATCTGCTTCGACCATTTCTTGAAAAACCTTGGATTCTGCAAGTCGACTAACGGTAGGGTTTTAACAGAAATTTTAAAAAGGTTTAAAATGATAACAGAATAATTGTATAGGGTTTGATTTGTCGGTTTTTTTAGTACAGGGGTCTACTTGAAATAACGTGTATAGTACAGGGTTAAAATTGATAATTTCCCAAAAATATTTCATATGCTTCAGCTATTGCAAGCCTTATGTATGTTCAGGTGTGTACAAGACATGATATTATATCCGCAGTTGGAATGTTAGGAAGATATCAGAGTAATACAGGTATAGATAACTGGGTAACTGCAAAGAAGATGATGAGGTACCGTTAAAGGACCAAGGACTACATGTTTATATGCAAACAGACTGATAATTTGAAAATGATTGGTTATTCTGATTCGGAATTTGCTACCTGTGTTGATTCACTAAAATCAATGCCCAAATATATTTTTATGTTTGTTGTGGGAATTGTGTCATATAGGAGTGTTAAGCAATCACTAACTTCTAATTCCACTATGGACGTTGAGTTTATTTCATATTTTGAATTTACCTTGCATGGTGTATGATTGAAAAGTTTTATTACTGGGCTTAGAATTGTGGAATCAATTGCTAAGCCGTTGAGATTATACTGTGACAACTCAACTGCTATTTTTATGGCTAAGAATAATAGAAGTGGTGGTCGAAGCAAGCATATCGACATCAAGTACATAGCCATATGAAAACGTGTCAAGGATAAATCAGTGGTCATTGAGCACATTACCAATGAGTTGATGTTAGTTGATCCTTTGACAAAAGATATGCCACCGTCAAAATTCAAGGATCATGCACAACAAATAGGAATTGGTTCCTGTAACAAACCTCTTCCTCCCCAATAAGATATTATCTGCTTTGGGTAACCCTCGGCCATCACGGAGTTGTTTTCTACGAGGACTTTCCAGTAGGTCACCCAACCTGGTACTGCTCTCGCCAGAGCACTCTTAACTACGGCGTTCTTATGGGATCCGTTGCTAATTTTGCTCCGAAAATGCATCTTACTATCTTGGGAGTGTTTATTTACATATGTTTCATCCATATTTTTCCTCAAAGCAATGTTGGATTACCGCCATAGCCATCACAATACACCCCCCCGGGGGGGCTCGACATCCCCATCGGCCACATGTTGGGTACAAACTCTGATACCATTTTGTAACGAATCTTTTTTTCCAATAAGATATTGTCTGTTTTGGGTCGCCCATACAGCCCTCACGGATTTATTTTGGCGAGAACTTTCCAGTCGGTCACCCAATATTGTACTGTTCTCGCTGGAGCACTTTTAACTTTGAAGTTCTTATGGGATACATTGCCAATTGTACCCCAACACGTGTCTTACTATCTTGGGAGGGTTTCTTTGCATATGTTTCATCCATATTTTTCCTCTAAGCGATGTGAGATTGCGGCCACAGTCATCACAATACACCCCCTTCACGGGCGCCCGACGTCCCTGTTGGCTACATGTTGGGCACAGGCTCTGATACCATTATGAGGGGTTCATTACATATGGTATCAGAGCATGTGCCCAACATGTGACCGACGAGAACGTCGGGCCCCCGTGAAGAGAGGTGTATTGTGATGGCTGTGGCTGCAATCCCACATCGCTTGGAGAAAAAATATGGATAAAACATATGTAAAGAAACCCTCCCAAGATAGTAAGACGCGTTTTCGGAGCAAAATTAACAACAGATCCAATAAGAACTCCGTAGTTAAGAGTGCTCCAGCGAGAGCAGTACCAGATTAGGTGACCGACTGGGAAGTACTCGTAGAGAACAAATCTGTGAGGGCCGATGGTTACCCAAAGTGGATAATATCTTACTAGAGAGGAAAAGGTTCGTTACAGTTCCTATATGTAATTTCGTTGTAAAAACAAAAATTAATAAAACTATGTGATCTTTTCTCATATTGTTTTGTTATATGCTCATGTTTATTTTGATAAACATAAATTATGTTTGGACCTAAAATTAACGTAGGGTTTATTCATCAAGTAGGATGGGTTGTTGATTGAGAAACATGATGCATAATGATACATGAAATATAATACTCGACTTTAAAGTATATATTGCTATGATTCATGTATATTGTTTCTTAGTAAGGAAAATGATGGAACTATGGACCAAGTGGGAGAATGTTAGAAATGTTATATTTCATGATGTAACGTTTTCATAAAGTTAATGGTCTATAATTGTGATCACTCATCATATTTAATTATCACAACCTAACGCTCGTGCCTATTAAAGAGACACGTACATTGGAGACACTCTTTGATGGAAAGATTCTTTTGGTGTCCTAAGCTAGGGTCTTCAATCCTATCAATCTAATTAATGAATTTTGATTTTGGGAGACACGCCATCAAGAGGAGATTGATAAAGCGTTGGAAGGTCCTAAATTGTGAAGAATAATAAAGAGCAATCAAACGTAAAGTTAGAGCATCAATGGCGGATGGTACGTAAATAATTCTGCATACGATCTATATATTTATATGGTTTAGTAAGCATATTTAGATCATGATTAAAGTCTTAAACGAGAAGCATTATAAGATTAGCACTGAAATAATAATCTTAGTAAATAAAAACATGTGTGCCTACATATGAGTTAAATGTTTATAGTACCCAAGTTTCTTTTTTAAAAGTTACATATTGTTGAAATTCCCTAAATGGTAAATTACATGAAAAATCACGGTCTTATTACCATCTTTGCATAAACTTCTCCTGTCAAAATATTTCAACATATTGTTGAAATTCCTAAAACAAAGCTACATGAAAACTAATGGTCTTATTATCGTCTCTGCGATAACTTTCCTATCAATATATCTTAACATTATCATTCATACATTGAATTCCTTTACGCTTTTAGACAACTAGCAGTTTTTATCCTTATAAAGTTTCATGAGTCTATACTGTAAAAACGACTATTTTTTTTATGTTATTATAAAATTTTGAATGGATTTGTCATTTTATGGCCACATCGGATTTGTCAATCAACGGGCCGAGTTTGGGTAGTTGGGAATTTACCTTGGGTTATATTTAGAGTAATGTTAAGAATTGAGAAAGACGATATTTGATGTAATTTGAAGTTTGGGCTTATGTAATAAATTAAGAGAGATGTGGGGCTAAATTTTCAAATAAGAAGAGTGTTTTATTTAATAAGGTAAAGAACCCTTATTTCTTCATTACATCTCGCATGGCCGCCAAGGAGAGGGAGAGGGAGAGATTCTGTTTTGTGCGATTCGTTGCGTTCGGTGGCTAGGGAATCGTTCATGAGGCCCAGTTCACTAACTTTCGTGAAGGAGGTTCAAGAAATTGAAAGTATTTCCTCTCCATTTTAAGTTTGAAAGTTTAAGGTTTGGTGGATTCGGATTCGAGCTTGGAAACTCGAATCCAAGAGTTATGTTTGGTTCATTTAAGTAGATTTGAAGTCTATGTAAATTATTTGTTTGTCTGGAGCTGTTAAACGACGAATGAGGGTGTTTTTCACGACTTCATGTCACTAGAAATCGCGCAAGTGTCGACCACTGTAGATGGTTGGTCGACACTTCAAACCTTGCCTGGAATTAGTGGGTGGAAGGTGTCGACAGCTCAAGGGAAGTGTCGACAATTCTGTTTTTACTTTGTGAAATGTGTGGACACTTCAGAAGGACGTGTTGACAAATCAGTTTTGTTTTGTAAAAGGTGTCGACACTTCAGAAGTTTTGTTTTGGGAAAACAGAGTGTAAGAAAGTTTGTGGTCATTTATAGTGTTGTGGAATGAGTTGTTAGTCCTGGTTTAGGATCATCCTAGTGTCTCCCTTTAGTGTTGAGTTGGATAGTCCTAACCTTGTTTTTGTTTTAGGCTCAGACGAATTCGAGACAGTTGTTGAGCTTGCGCCTCCTGTTAGAACAATGAGCGTTCAGCGTAAAGGTAGGGGTTTTATATTGATTGCTTTGCATTGCATCATTATTTTCCAAAAACCCTATTTTGGTGAATTGCGTTTGGAGTCTGACTATGAGAATACTCATGAACAAGATATGATTACGGTAATTCCACTAGTACTTCTAGCACTACTATCAATTTTCTTTGGTTATATTGCTAAAGATAGTTTTGTAGGAATGGGTAGTGATATGCTTTATTCATCTCTAAATGGGCAATCAGTCCCTTGCTTCAGGAAAGCCTATAATGAATGCCAATTGAAATGGTGACACTTTCAGGAAAGGCCGTCTTTTTGGCATCAATCATCACTTCCAAAACCTCGATAGCTAAGTATGGGGCAAACTCGGGAAAAACCCTTTAATTAGAATAAGTCAGAATTAAAGGACAATCGCCGAACCAAGTTATGGGTCACCCTTCCCTTGACTTCTAAATAAAGGCGAACATCTGGGCAAGGGAAAGCGCAGTGCGCCTAGTGCAAATGGCTTTCTTTTTTCATGATATACCAATCAAAATGGCCCCGTAGTCGTGATTCTATCAATCATGCCTAATAAGAGGAGGTAGAGTGAAAGATTCGCCAGGTGTGAAATCCCATTGTATTCGAGGAGTCAAGGATTTGCTGGGAATTCCGGATCGAAGAAGAAGCAGATCAAAATATGGTGCAGAAAAACCCAAATCGATATGAATGGAAGATGCCTCTGGAACTTGTTTTTCCTAGTTTTTCCCGAGGCGAGGGCCTTACCTCATTAGGGTTACGCCCAAAAAGAAAATCTAACTATACGGAGCCGTTCCGAATGACCTATAATGGAGTCTACTACACTAGCCAAGAAAGAGTTTCTTAGACTCCATTCGCCTTATATAAAAAAGAGGTGAGTGGAGGAAGAATCAAAAAAGAGAATGGTATTGAAAGTTGCTCGTTCATAAATTCACTCGACCACTTGCCTATTCAATAGGCTTGCTACACTACACGACTGGAGTCTAGGGTGTCAATATTTTGGGGGGCAAGGTCAGACTCTTTCGTTAGTGGAAAAAGAAACATCTTTGTAGAGTAACAAAATCATCTCCTCACCTTTCCTCACAAGTCCACTCTTTTTTCTCTCTTCTCCCTCGTTTCTCCTCTCTTTCTCCAATTTCCTTTCTTCCTCTTTGCCTTTTTTGCTTTCTTTCTTTCTTTCTTTCATCGGCTTTTTTGTCTCCTCTTTCTTTTTCGCCTTTTTTTCTTCTCTTCTTTCATGCTTGAATTTTCGACTACGCGAGGTTTTTTTTTTTAGAGAAGATTAGGAGATTGGGAAGGTGGTCAATGCGTGAGCAGCCAGACGCTTAGCCCAACAAGGAGAGGCTCTTTGGTAAGGCTTGCCGTCTTCCGGACGCAAGTCGCTAAAGCAACTTGAGCAACGGCCAGTCGCTCAAGTCGCTTGCTCCACCGAACGGCGAGTCGCTTAGGCAAGTCTAAGAAGTCACTTCGGAGAGGCTCTTTGGTAAGGCTTTAGCAGCCACGTTCGCTTCGCTCAAAGCAACCAAGTCGTTCGCTTCGCTCAAAGCAACCAAAGAAAAGGTCTGAGCTCCATACTCTCTTCTCTCAAGGAATTCAAAAAACCTCTTTTCCTATCCTGGTGGTGGGTCAAAGCTAAGCCAAGTAGCGAAGTAGGCTTGCCCTTCTGTTGCATCTCTGACAGCCGATTCGTTTCCTTAATCAGCCTAAGAGATCGACAGCTGTCTTCTAAGATTACCGACATTTCGGGTTTTCATCAATTTCACATAAGAGACGCCCTAAATAAGCCTCGCTTACAGGTATCTGAGCAATTCTTCCTGTTGCTTCTACAGAACTTCCCTCTTGTATTAGCAAACCATCACCCATTAAAACAACACCAACATTATTGGATTCCAAATTCAGAACGTATTGATTTGACCCCACCAGAAGCATAAGACAGAAACTTATGAAAAGGGCAGGAGAGAGTTTGGAAGAGATGATGGAAGCAGGCGTTCATTTTGGTCATGGTACTAGGAACCAACGATGATGAAGGAGAAGAAGGAGTAAGAGTAGGAGCTAATTCAGACGAAATCGAATGATTACGAGATAGACAATGAGACAAAGCCAAGAGGGGTTCCTTCGGGAATGCGGACACAGGTGGTGCATGGCTGTCGTCAGCTCGTGCTGTTTTTTGAGCAAGAATCACAGTGTTACCTTACCTTCACCATGATACAGACTCTAAGTTCTTATGGCGGAGCACGAGGAGATTTATCATCAATATGATGATGGGAATGGAAACCAGAAGCACGACCAGGGTCTTTGTGGTCCAAGATAATCAAACAATCAATAATAGTAACGTAAGCATGAGACTTTTTGGTAGTACCGGTGAACCAGATGGCCGCTGCGCTGGAATCTGGGACGGAGGACTCGTAGTATCTCTCTAGATTTGGCAAAAGCGAAAGACCTCCTCACGTAATTCGAATGGGGGCTGACCTGACCGCTGAGGCCAGAGTTGTTGGCAAGGGCAGCTTACTCTCTTTCTAAGAGCAGGGATAGTGATCTGCTTGAATCTAATCTAAAGTCAAATTAAGAGTTAAGAAAGAACGTCAGTCTAAACTAAATAAGGGCATAGCATCGTGAACGTAATCTCAAGGGCTTCTTAACTGGAGCTTCTTCTTTCTAAGGGTAAGTCATGTAATTGGCTCATTCACTCCTAAAGAAGAGAAAGATATGACGAAAAAGACAAACTCATTCGATATTGCATATATAAAAAAAAAAGATATATACCCATTCTTTATCAACCAGGTCAACTGACGCACCACTACGAAAACAAAATTTCCTTAGTCGAAACAAAGTCATGGCCTTACCACTCGGTCCCGATGGCCAGCGGGGGATTAGGTATAGCAGCTCACGATCGATTCGAGTTATATACCCACCCCATTTCCCCTCCTAAAATGGCTCATGAAAACATGACGGAGTCTTATTGCCAGCATGTCAATATTTATACGTGTATATATGTATTTATGATTTACATGTTTACCATTGATGCATGATTTCTTTTATTATTGTTGTGATAAAGGATTGATCCTTATGATACTTTGGACGATCTCTGTGTCAGAGTATCAGGAGGACATTTCTTGTACACCTTCTGCTGCGTGAAATTTGTCTTATATACACGTCATGAAATGGGTAATAAGGCGGTGATGACGTGGTCCTTTGTTTTTGAATTCCTAAACCTAATCAGAGGTTTTATTATTGTTTATTATCGTTCATCTGGGTTGCTTCGTAGATGACTATTGTTCACCGACAACTTGGGTAACGGGGCTTGATCTTTGGATCGTACGTTGATTGATTCTTCTTTGTAACTCATAAATTGTTGCATGCAGAAAAGATAAAGGAAGTTTTACATGAATTTAATATATCATTCCTACTGAGTTAGTCACTCACCCCAATGAACCTCTCCCCTTTCTAGGAAAGAACAAAAGCCGTGAGTAGTTGGAGCTTGGGAATTGTTAGATTTACTTATTAGTGTTTAGTTGAATTTCTGGTGAGAATTTAACTTTAGTTGGACTTGTAGTAGTTTAATGGTTTTTTATATAGACTTGTAAACCTTATTGAAATACTATTTTCTTTATCGCACTATTATATATGTAGTCACTATGTGGATCTGGCTTTTGATTAAATGTTCAAGTCTTATGTTACGAACCAAGCCTTGGGTTAGGTGATCGAGTTCTCTCTGAGGATCGGGTCGCCCGACCTGACGTTATATTAGGCCCACCTCCGAGTCGTCGCATAAATTTTTGGTATCAGAGCCTAGGTTCACATAATAGTGATTACTTAAGGATTGATAGTGTGATAAGTTAGACGTTGTCTTTGTGCATGAAAAGTTTTCTGATCTTCGGTGGATTCTTTTTCATAAGTTAGAATGCCACCAAGGAGAAATCCCAATAACCAACAGCTTGATGGTAGTTATGATTCAGTCGCAGCCATGATGGAGGCGTTGCGCAGCATGTCGACTAGCAATCTACCTCTGTACCCTAGTACGACTCAGATGGCGTATATTTGGGAGATTTCTAGGATGAACTCGCCTATGTTTGGAGGTAGTGTTAAGCCAATGGAAGCAGAGGATTGGGTTTAAGAGATGGAGCGACATTTTATGTAACTTCAAGTACCAGAGGAATTCCAAGTTGGTATTATTGGCCATTACCTTGGAAAGTTAGCACGAAGCTGGTGGAACGCAGTGAAGGCTAATATTGATGTGCAATAAATAAAGTGGAAAACTTCATGGAGATATTCAGAGGGCAATACTGTAACCATAGCCACCATAACTCGATGACCAGGGCATTCAACAAGTTGACTCAGGGAACTATGAGTGTCATGGAGTACTATTCCTAGTTTCATGAACTTTTGTCATACTCTGGAGGGTCTACTGAGCAAGGACAGATTGTGAGCTTCCTACAAGGCTTAAAGCCAAGATTGCGGCAAGTTGTGGCTATTAACGAGTACGACACTCTTCTGCAGGTGTTTGGAGCTGCCCAGAGGATGGAGAGGGTTTTTTACGTCAATTATGGAAGCTTTCAAAAAAGTTGACAAAAAGAAAGGAAGATAACGAAGAAGAATCAGGGAAACTCACAGGGACAAGATTAGAAGTCCAACCCCGAGTTTTAGTAGTGGATCTTCTAGTAGTGGTCGATTCAATCCTTACACTTGTCATGCATGTGGACAGCCTGGGCACATGAGGAAGGATTGCCCACGCAACTAGCAGCAATGGCCACGTAGGTCATTCTCGTTTCCCCAGGGTAGTGCTGCTCAGACTACTCTTGGAGATGGATGAGGTTTATGCCGACAATCTTTTCAACAGCATTTGGGATAACATGTTTTTACTCCTCAACAGTCTTTTTGGTCTCGACCATCTATTTACACTCTTTACCAGCATTCTAGTCCAGACTTTCAAGGGTCGACTAGATTTTAGCAGAGCTACAGGTCTAGTCGTTACCCGCAACAGAGGTCTGATGATCGATCTTTTCAGAGAAGTGGTGCAAGACCGAGTTCAGCCAAGGGTGGCCGAGGAAGGGGCCACCTGGGCAAGGAAAAGATCTCAAGCCAAGTTTATGCAGTTGGTGGAGTTGAGTACTATTATCATTTCTCATTCTTTTTCTTGGGTGTTGTTTGATACCGGGACGATGCACTCCTTTATTTCCTCTAATTTTTCGTCTATTTAAGGTAACTGTGGAGGAGATGGAATCTCCATTGGTTCTTAGCACTTCCTTAGGTGTCTAGAGTGGGATGTCTTTTGTGTGCAAGTCAGTCTATGGTTATTGACGACTGCAAGTTTTCAGCAAACTTAGTCATCCTACCGATGAGTCAATTTGATGTGATTCTTGGTATGGATTGGTTGAGGAAGTATAAAGCAACTGTTAAGTGTCAGCTGAAGAGGGTCACGGGTGTCTCGAAGAGTGGACAGATTTTCATCTATCACGGTGGTCTTGGTGTTGTGACGACTAACCCAATTTTGAAGGCTTGCTTGGGTGGCTGTTATGGATTAGAGCAATACGAAAATCTCTGGTGTGCCGATGTTGATGGTCAGACTGTTGGCCAGGACATGAATATCTCAGTTGTAAGAGACTTTCCAAATGTGTTTATTGATGATTTATCAATGTTACCTCCAGACAGAGAGATTGAGTTCTGTATCGATCTAATTTCTGGTGCTACCCCAGTTTCGATTCCCGCCTACAAGATGGCACCTGTAAAGTTGTCTAAGTTGAGGAAACAGTTGGATTGGTCTGGCTGGCTACTATCGTTACTTTGTTAAGGATTTTTCCTTGATAGCTTCACTGATGACCAAGTTGACTATGAAAATTGTGAAGTTTGAATGGAGCGACCATTGTGAGAAAGCATTCGAAGAGTTGAAGCTAAGGGTGACGAGGGCTCTGATTTGGACAGTGTTGAGTAGTGAGCAACCTTATGCAGTTTATACTGATGCATCAGAAGTTGGTCTTGGTTGTGTTCTGATGCAACAGAATAAGGTAGTTGCTTATGCATCCCGACAATTGAAGCTCCATTAGAAGAATTATCTGACTCATGATTTGGAGTTAGCAGCCATCATCTTTGCTCTGAAGATTTGGAGGAGCTATTTGTATGGTGCAAGTTTTCAAGTGTTTTCAGATCATAAGAGTTTGAAGTACCTCTTCACTCATAAGGATTTGAACTTGACATAGCACATATGGGTTGAGTATATGGAGGATTATGATTTCAGCTGAGATTATCATCCGGGCAAGGCTAATGCTATGGCCGATGTCTGAGTCGAAATCCTCAAGGATCTCTTACTTGTCTAGTTCTTGATGAGTGGAAGCGTATTGTTGCTATTGAAGATTTCAATTTGGAGTACTATGAGTCTGGTAGGACAGTTGTTCTTACAATGTTGTCGCTACTCCAACTTTGCTTCATAGGGAAAAATAGATCCAGCAACAAGATGATGAGCTGGTGGAGAAAGGTAATCAGTTGCATAATGGTGAACAACTTGATGGTTGGGAAGTCAACGCTGAAGGAATTGTGCTCTTCAAAGGCCGAGTGGCAGTTCCTTGTAGTCAGGATTAGACTATTCTTATAGAGGCAGTCTATTCTTATAAAGGCTCTCAGGTCTAGGTTTGCTATCCACCCTAGAGATATAAAGATGTACCAAGATTTGAAATGACAATATTAGTGGGTAGACATGAAGCATGAAGTGGAAGAATTTGTTGCTCGGTGTTTAACGTGTCAACAAGTTAAAGTTGAACATCATAGACCAGCAGGTTTACTGCCGCCATTGCTTGTTCCGGAGTGGAAATGAGATAGGATCACGATGGATTTTTTTATTGGTTGTCCTAGAACTTCTCAAAAGCTTGACGCGGTTTGGGTCATCGTGGATCATTTGACCAAGTCCGCTTATGTAACACCCGACATTTCGGCCAGGTGATTTTCTGACCATTTTCAGTGTCACCCTCTTATTTAACCTTTATGATTTAAATTTAATGTTAAGATAAAATTATTACAAGTTGAGTAAAACTAGGTTGGGTGGCAGTTTTGTAATTAAAATTTATGGGTTAGGTATAAATAGGAAATGGAAACCTTAAACCTCATTTATTACCACTGTAGCCGACATTCCCTCTCGGCGATTCCTTCTCTCCCAAGCTTTTACTCTCGGCTATCAGAACCTCCCCTTGCCGACGGCTGGTTTCAGCCTGCTTTTCTCTGCAATCTGCACCCGAGGTATGAAATGGACAATGTAGTCATTTATTAGTGATTAAAGCTCTGCTTTCAACTCGGCATTTGAGTTCGGATTTCTAGCAGTGGCCGAGTAGTTTTAGACTCTTTTAAGTCTGAGAGTAGAAATGCCATCCCAAATCGATTCTGAACATTTTAAAGTAACCAACTCGGATTTAATCAATGGTAAAACCTGTCCACCTAGTTTCGGATTTCAGACTGCAGTGTGTCAAACAGTGGAATCGGAATGACTTTAGCTGTTAGATTCTAGGATGACTTTCGAGTAGAACTTTTAGGACTTTATTTTAACTACTGTAATGTGGAATGTTTTAGGTGAAGAAGTTGAAGAGAAAGTGATTCAAGTTGCTAAGGAATCCAGGTAAGTGAATGTACTAAGTTTCCGGCCAATAGGGCCCTACATCAAAGGATTATGTTACATTTAGTGAACGTTGTCAGCTATAAGTTCGATGAAATGTCGATGGATATGATTCTGGTATTCTGATATACTCCCCTGTCTTAGTTCGATGATTGAGTGCATTTATGTTATGCATCATGTTTTACTTCTCAAGCATATGAAAATGTTTTGAAATATGTTTTCTCATGAATAAAATAAGAAGATAAAACTTATGCAACGTGGTTAAGTGAGGGTTGGGGGTGGTTCGGCGTATGTCACAGTCCGCAGTAGGACATATGAATACGACCCGCAGTAGGGACCATGATCAAACTCACTGTCGAACCCCCTTTACCAGCACAAATCCTCTCTTAATCCACATAATGTAATGAAGAATACGAATGATGAATATGAGCATGTCCATGAATGATGATTATGATCAATGAATACGAGATACGATTATGAATGATGATTAAGACTAAGTACACGAAAAGAAAAGACTCCTGAGCATGTTTTTCTCCAAGTTATGCATTCATGAACTCATAATAGTTTGCATTCCTTACTAAGCCTTAGGCTTACAGTTACACCTTATGATGTAGGTGAAGAAATATCAGGTGAGGATTTCAAGATTGATGAAAGTGTCTGAGTTCGGTTGCTGGAAGTGATCAGGGTGGAAAATCTGTGGCTGGATGGCGAACATGACTCTCTGGTTTAAACTTTTAAGATTTTAATAATGTTTATGAACAAGGAAGTCTAAGTATGATGAGTTTACTTTCGAATATTGAGTTTTAAGTCTGTCTAATATGAGTACTGAGTCTGAAAATATTTGTGAAGATATAGAATGAGTTATTTTACCTAAGTCTTCCGCTGTGTGAGTTTGAATGAATTTATGGTTTATTCCGATGAGTTTTGGCCATTAAGATTTAAGTTATGAGGTCTACGTTTATCTAGATAGAAGTCTGAGAAAACCAGGATGTCTTCCGCTGAGGAATATTGGAGGAAATGAGTTTGTCTACCGGCTGACGTCATCGGAAGAGGAAAAGTATTTGTCTTCCGGCTGACGTCATCGGTAGAAGAAATGTGATGGAAGTCGGGAGAGTTTGTCTTCCGGCTGACGTCATCGGAAGAGGAAAAGTATTTGTCTTCCGGCTGACGTCATCGGTAGAAGAATTGTGATGGAAGTCGGGTAGGTTTGTCTTCCGACTGACGTCACCGGTAGAGGAAGTGAGTTCCTAGTCGTTTACTCACCGGAAGAGGAAGTGAGTTCTTTGTCGTTTACTGACCGGTAGAGGAAGTGAGTTTTAATGAACCACGCGAAGTTTTAATTGATCACACGGGTTGCACGTGACTGTCGGCAGATGCAAATATGTGTGCCTGCCGATAGATGTTTAATGAATCATGTGGGATGCACGTGCTGACCGGCAGATCAACTAGAAGCTCGTCGTTTAGTGATCGGCAGGAGTGAGAGTTATAATGGATATATTCAGTGAATTGAATGAGATGTTTTAAGTTATGTTAAGTCAAAAAAATAGATGAATAAATATGTGGACTATTATGATCAAGTTACGTCACGAGTTTAGTAACAAACCGAGTTTAAGGATTCGGGGCGTTACAGCTCACTTCATTCCGATTCGGATGGATTTTCCCTTGTATAGTGGACCAAGTTATATATCAAGAACATTGTTCATCTTCACGGGGTCCCCTCGAGTATTGTTTATGACCGTGATCCAAGGTTTACGTCTAAGTTTTAGAGGGTTTTGCAGAAAAAACTTGGTACAAAGTTACATCTAAGTACAGCATATCATCTTCAAACGGATTGGCAGTCGGAGAGGACTATCCAAATTTTGGAGGATATATTGAGAGTTTGTATCTTGGATTTTGGTGACAGTTGGATTAATCACTTTCCATTGGTTGAATTTGTCTACAACAACAGTTATCAGACTAGCATTAGTGTTTCTCTATATGAGGTGTTGTATGGGAGACTTTGTCGGTCGCCATTATGTTGGCTAAGGCAGAGGAAAGGATTTCTCTTGGGCTGTAGTTGATCCAAGATACTACTATTGAGAAGAGTCAGCTAATCAGGGAGAGACTGAAGATAGTGCAGAGTAGGCAAAAGAGTTATGCCGATCTCAAGCGACGTGATGTTGAGTTTGACGCTAGAGAGTTTATTTTTCTTAAGGTTCATCAAGGCATAGAATCAGTCGGTTTGAGTTAAAGGAAAATTAGCCCAAAGGTTCATTGGCCCATTCTAGATTGTTGAGAGGATTGTAACGTGGCTTACAAGCTTGATTTGCCTCCTCATCTTGAGTATGTTCATAATGTTTTTTATATATCCTTGTTGAGGAAGTACACGTCGAACTCGTCACATGTGATCTCATAGATCGACATTCCTATCTAAGAGGATGTTTCCTATGAGGAGGAGCCTGAGTGGATTCTAGATTGAGAGTTTCAAGTTCTTCGTCATTGGCACTTGGTTTGTGTGCTTTGGACGAATCACACTGAGCGGGAAGCTACATGGGAGCTTGAGTATGAGATGGTTAAGAAGTATCCTTATTTATTTGATGTATATCTTCGAAGTTGCTTTGAATTTCGTGAGCGAAATTCTTTTAAGGAGGAGAGAATATAAAAATCGCTATTTTTTATGTTATTATAAAATTCTGAATAGATTTGTCATTTTATTGCCACGTAGGATTTTTCAATCAATGGTTCAAGTTAGGGTAGTTGGGAATTTACCTCAGGTTATATTCAGAGTAATGATTGGGGTTGAAAAGGAGGATATTTGTTGTAATTTGAAGTTTGAGCTTGTTTAATAAATTAAGAGAGATGAGGGACTAAATTTGCAAACAAGAAGAGTGTTTTATTGAATAGGGTAACGAAATTCTATTTCTTCATTACATCTCACATGGCCGCCAAAGAGAGGGACAGTGAGAGATTCTGTTTTGTGCAATTCGTTGCATTCGGTGGCTAGAGAATCGTTCGTGAGGCCCAGTTCATCAACTTTCGTAAAGGAGGTTCTAGAAATTGTAAGTATTTCCTCTCAATTTTAAGTTTGTAAGTTTAGGGTTTGATGGATTCAGATTCGAGCTTGGAAACTCGAATCTGAGAGTTATGTTTAGTTCATTTAAGTAGATCTGAAGTCTATGTAAGTTATTTGGTCGTTTGGATGTGTGAAACGGCGAGGGAGGGCGTTTTCCATGAATTCTTGTCTCTGGAAATCGCCCAACTGTCGACCACTATAGATGGTCGGTCGACACTTCAAACCGTACCTAGAAACAGTGGGTGGAATGTGTCGACCGCTTAAGGGAAGTGTCGACACTTCAGTTTTTATTTTGTGAAATGTGTGGACCCTTCAGTTTTATTTTGTAAAAGGTGTTGACACTTCAAAAGGAAGTGTTAACCACTAGTGCATTTTTGCTGAAACCCGAAAGGTATAAAGTTTTGACTGCTAGGCCTGACTGAGAGTCTCAAGTGTCAACCTATGGCTTAAAGTGTCGACCACAAGACTTTATTTTTGGGAAAATAAAGTCTAAGGAAGTTTGTGGCCGTCTATAGTGCTATGAAATGAGTTCCTAGTCCCGGTTTAGGATTATCCTAATGTCTCCCTATCCCAATGTCTCCCTTTAGTGTTGAGTTTGATAGTTTTAACCTTGGGTTTATTTTAGGCTCAGTTGCTGAGGTTGCGCCTTCTGTTAGAAGAATGAGCATTTTGCGTAAAGGTATGGATTTTATATTGATTAATTTGCATTGCATCATTGTAATACCCGGTTGTACGGACTTGTTTATTTTATATTATTATATTATTGATGACATTTTTGTAAATATGTCAAATCAGGTCCGTTTCACAAAAGGAAAGTGTCATTACGATCCTAACGAATAATAAGAATTTTAAGGAATTTACGGAAATTTTCGGAGATCAAACACTATATTCCGAGTAAATACGCTTTTCGTAATGTAAGAGACGTTCTCGTAAAAATAGCAAACGAGGTCCAAATCGCAAACGGACAGTTTTGTTAAATCCTAAATAGTAAGTTAGACTTATTGGTGAAATATGGACGTTTGGAGAACTCAAATCGTTGGACGATTAACGAACCGAAAGACGAAATCAATATAAAAACTAAAGAAGGGCAAAGGTGTCATTTAGTATTTTAATTTAATTATTTTCTATTAAACCAAAAACCTCTTCACGATTTTCATTAAAAAAATCAAAAGCTCCAGAGAAGAAAAAAAAGGGAGAAACCCTCACGGCCGCCGGCGATTTCCATCGATCCCGTCCTCCGTTTTCCTCCGTTCTTCCTCCGATCTTCGTCATTTCTTCTCCTCTCGCTACTCTCGGTATGTACCTACAACCTTGGGGCTTTTATTCCGAGTTTTACGGTGTTTTAGCAAACTAGGGTTTCGTTCGGAATTCGTTAAAAACGCGAATTAGGGTTCGTAATTAATAGGTTAGCCTTGATTAAGTATGTATTGAACGTATTGAACGTTATTGGACGAAGAAAAGTCGATTTGCGAAAAAGTTATAAATTGGTAAAATTTCGGGTTTTAGGGGAAAACTCGTTATTTTGGATAATCGAGCTATAATTAATGTTCGAAAAGCTTTAATTAGCTAAGTGAAGAATTTAGGAGAATTCTTTAGCTAAGTTTTGAAATTTGGACATTTATGGTTTAAATTGGTTTTAACTGTGAATGTCGTATTTTTCTCAGACACACGACTCTCGTGGACATAGCTCGTGGTTCTGCGCACTCGAGGTAAGTTTTCGTGACTTACTTTGACCCAAAGGTCTGCACCATACTCCGTCGTCGTCTCGGGAATACTCGAGGAACTGTTTGTTTTATGTTACTCTGGTTGGGTAGTTAGGTTAGTTGTTTATAGGTTCTGCTTTACTGCCATGAATGTATGTATGTTGTTTGTTTACTTTCCGCTGATATGAACTGTTCATGCATCACGGTTTTCGAAAGTCATGAAAAGGAATTTCCGCACGTGTTTTTAAGAAAAGGAACGTATATCTGAAATGAAATCTGTAACGAAATCTGAATGAATAAACGTAATCTGTCTGTTTCTGGTCATGCGAGATGGGGCTCAGGCACGGCTGTGCGTGTTGCAAGCGTGTACCCCCCCTCTCTAACCCCACGGGGTAGTCCAACCGCCGGACGGGCCCCCTTGGGTTAGTGGGTCGAGGTCTCGGTGACAATTCTGTCTGTCTGTGACGTAATGAATCTGTAATCTGTAATTCTGTATCTGTAATCTGAATCTGAGCATGATTTCTGAATGGCATACGCACGCATGCATCTGCATTTACGTAGCTTACTGAGATTTCAATATCTCATATGTGTCTGTATGGTGTAGGTAATCTCTTAGGCGATATTGAACCAGGTGAGGACGACGTTCCTCCTCCTGACGAGGGATGCAGTTGATGGATGATGGCTGTGGGAGTGCGCTGGGGCAGTCGAGGCGCGATATGACCCGTGGGGATGTATGTCTGGACTCTGGGTTTATTTTGGGATGTTTTGAATTGATAATTGTATAGTATATTTAGGGTGTTTGGATCTGGATAGGAATTTGATAACGTTTTGGTAAGTGTACGTAAAATGTTTTGGTTTAAACTGTTTGCTGAATGTTTTGAAAACGTTTAATTGGTTTTAGGTTGATACGGTTATGTTTGATGTTTAGATACATCCACGCAGTTGGACTTCGTAAGTCTGCTGTAAGTCGGTTGAGTTAACGTATAAGTTGATTTGGTTTAAAGATGAAAAAATGGTAGAAATGTGAAATTGGTGTAGGAAAAATGGAGGTTGTTGGTCTCTGGAATCGGATTCCAGAGACTTGAAGAATTTACTTTGCTCTCTGGAGAATTCCAGAGAGCAAGTGAAGTGATCTGCTCTCTGGAGAATTCCAGAGAGCAGGTGCTTGGTCGCTGCACAGAGTGTGCAGCGATCGATCTCTGCTGCAGCGCAGAGATCGATCGCTGCGTGCTGCAGCATGATCGCTGCACTTAGTGCAGCGATCGGTCTCTGCTCTGCAGCAGAGATCGATCGCTGCTGGCTATTCTAGCTGCAGCGATCGATCTCTGCTGCAGCGCAGAGATCGATCGCTGCCTCAGTGCAGCGATCGCTGCTGCTTTGCGAGGGTAGAATTCCGATTCTGCCCTCCCTTCTTTTATTGTTATTAAAAGTTTTTAATTAAATGTTTTTAAGTTTTATTTAAATAGTTTTAGTTTATGTTTTAAATGATTTACCAAACGAATTTCGATTTCGATTCCGGTTTCGGTTTCGATTTCAATTCTGGTTAACGTCAAGTTTTAAAGTTTATAAAATGTAAAGAAGAAAAAAAAAAAAAAAAAAAAAAAAAATATACGGGAAATACGGGTACAGTATTAGGGGTGTTACAGTTATGGTATCAGAGCCCCCGGGTTTTAAAATCGATTCTGTAGACTGCTTGACTGCGCAGCCACTACGCGGACATCCTTCATCAACTATAAGTCTGTTTACTGCTTTGTTTGATTTCAGTTTCTTAGGATTATCTGTTTTAAATTTTATAGGAGTTCTATAAATATGACTCGGGGAAGGGATCCGAGAGACGATGCGATGGATCGTCTTACCGATTTGATAGACCGCCAGTCTCAGCATATGGATCGGCAAGCGCAGCAGATTACGGATTTAGTAAATCGGGAGACACAGCGAGAGAATCAGAGGGCCCAGGAGCTAGTAGTCCCTGTTAATCAGGGTATGCAGAGGTTCCAAGGCTTACGTCCTCCAGTATTTGACGGTCAGTCATCGGATCCGACTCGTGCCGAGGAGTGGATCAGAGTTATGGAGGATATGCTAAATTATGCAGAGGTCGGCAACGGGAGCAAGGTGGCTTATGCTACCTTTCACTTAGCGATGGATGCCCGTTTCTGGTGGGATTCAATCAAGGTGACGACGGACGTATCTATTATGACATGGGATCGATTCAAGTTCCTATTCTTCGATAAGTATTTCAGCCGCACGATGAGAGTGGCTAAGAGGAACGAGTTCATGCAGCTGAAGCAGACCGGTTCAGTTGCTGATTATATTCGGAGGTTCGATGCACTATCTAGATTTGCACCACGCCTTGTCAGCGACAATGAGGAGAAGGTGCATCAGTTTATGGAGGGGCTTAATCCTGAGATTCGGATGCACGTGGTTGTCTCAGGTATTATTGATGTGCCCTTTTCTGACATTACAGCTAGAGCTCTGGATATAGAGGCTGCCAGGGCCACTTGTGTTCGACCGAGGGAGCCAGATAAGGGCTTCTTCAGAGAGATCCGACCTCAGCCTCGGAATCAGGGATGGCAACCTGGAGCACCGCCACCTCAGCCACAGCCTAGGGGTGTGAAGAGACCTCTCGAGGGAGGTGTTGACCGGGGTAAGGGAAAGCAGGTACAGGGTACTTCTCAGATGCCCTGGTGCCCTAGATGCCAGAAGGAGCACAGCGGCGAGTGCCGAGTTGGCACGAACAAATGTTTTAGATGCGGAGATATCGGCCACTTTGTCAGAGATTGTCCACTACAGAGCCGAGATCAGATAGGCGGAGATCAGCGGAGAGTTATGCCGAGGGTCTTTGCATTTATTGAGCCGGGCGATGTTGATGATGAGGCTCAGCCTGCCGTGATTGTAGGTACTATTTTGCTTATGGGCGCTACTGTATTTACTCTGATGGATACAGGAGCTACACACTCCTTCGTATCGACTACATGTATGGCTAGATTGGGGCTAGAATCTGAGTTAGCTGGAGTCGAGTATAGCGTTATGCTGCCTTCTGGAGAGCGTATGCAGTCGGATCGCATTCTCCAGGGTACTATTGTCTCAGTAGGGGATGTTACCCTTTATGCTCGGTTGATAGTTATGAGCATAGAGCGGTACGATCTTATTCTGGGGATGGACTGGCTAGCACAGCACTTCGCCACCATCGATTGTCGCTCCGGGATTGTTACCTTCCGACCCCCGGACAGAGCAGAGTTTTCTTATCAGGCGATGAACCGATTGACTGGATCGCCTATCTCTTATGCTATGGAGGTCAACGAGCAGTTCAAAGGTGCGTGCTCTATTTTTATGGCCTCAGTATTTGATGTGCAGTTGCTCAGCGGATTACAGCCGAGCGACATTCCTATTGTCAGAGATTTCTCTGGTATATTCCTTGACGATCTTCCCGGATTACCGCCCGACCGGGAGATCGAGTTCACTATTGATGTGTATCCGAACACTGCGCCAACGTTTAAGAACCCATACCGGTTAGCACCAGCTGAGTTGAGAGAGTTGAGGACTCAGCTAGATGAGTTGTTAGAGAAGGGGTTTATTCGACCCAGTGTATCGCCTTGGGGTGCGCCCGTTCTGTTTGTCAAAAAGAAGGACGGGACCCTCAGGATGTGTATTAATTATAGGGAGCTGAACAAGTTGACAGTGAAGAACAAGTATCCGCTGCCCAGGATCGACGATTTGTTTGATCAGCTACAGGGTGCCCGAGTATTCTCCAGGATTGACCTGCGCTCGGGTTATTATCAGCTGAAGGTCCGGAGAGATGACATACCGAAGACGGCGTTCCGAACGAGGTATGGGCATTATGAGTTCCTTGTTATGTCTTTTGGGCTCACTAATGCTCCTGCAGCGTTCATGGATCTGATGAACCGTGTCTTCAGAGAGTACTTGGACAAGTTTGTGGTGGTGTTTATTGATGATATCCTGATTTACTCTAAGTCTAAGGAAGAGCACGAGGAGCATCTGCGGATTGTTCTGGGGATTTTATGCGAGCGCCAGCTATATCCCAAGTTTTCGAAGTGTGAGTTCTGGCTTGACAGTGTGAGTTTCCTAGGCCATATCATATCACAGGACGGAGTTTCTGTGGATCCGAGCAAAGTCCAGGCGGTCAGAGATTGGCCACAGCCGAAGAACGTACGTGAGGTGCGTGGATTTCTCGGATTGGCCGGTTATTACCGGAAGTTTATTCAGGGATTCTCGAAGATTGCACTTCCCTTATCACGCTTGACTCGGAAGAGTGAGAGGTTTATTTGGTCGTCTGCTTGCGATGACAGTTTTGCAGAGTTAAAGCAGAGATTGACCACCGCTCCAGTTCTGGCGCTACCCGTTGAGGGTGTCAGGTTCAGTATTTACTGCGATGCATCTGGAGTCGGGCTTGGTTGCGTGTTGATGCAAGAGGGGAAAGTCATTTCTTATGCTTCTCGGCAGCTGAATCCGTATGAGCAAAACTACCCTACGCATGACCTCGAGTTAGCGGCTGTGGTCACTGAAGATATGGAGACACTATTTGTATGGGCAGCAGTGCGACATATTCTCCGACCACAAGAGCCTGAAGTACCTATTTACGCAGAAGGAGCTGAACATGAGACAGAGACGATGGCTTGAGTTCGTCAAGGATTACGATTTTGACATCAAGTACCATCCGGGGAAGGCGAACAAGGTTGCTGATGCCTTGAGTAGAGTGCCTTCTGCGAGTCAGCCTTCATTAGCAGCGATGTCAGTTACGTTGCGGTCTGAGATAGAGAGGTTCGACGTGGAGATAGTGGCTGAGTTATCCGGTATGCTCGCCAACATTTCTCTCAGGCCGACTATTCTAGATCGTATACGTGAGGCTCAGCAGAACGATTCGGAGTGTATGGAGCTTCGATCCAGTATGATGTTAGATGACTCGTCGGGTTTCCATTTATCAGCGGATGGTATTCTGAAGTTCAGGCATAGGTGGTACGTGCCTAGCGACGAGAGTCTGAGGAAGGAGATATTGGCTGAGGCACATTCTTCAGCTTATTCTGTGCACCCGGGAAGTACCAAGATGTACCGGGACTTACGGCAGCACTTCTGGTGGCCAGGTATGAAGAGAGAGGTTGCCCAGTACGTCGAGACCTGTTTAGTCTGTCAACAGGTTAAGGCGGCGCACCAGAGGCCAGCTGGAACACTACAGCCACTGCCGATTCCGGAGTGGAAATGGGAGCAGATCTCTATGGATTTCATTGTGGGACTCCCGAGGACTACGAGAGGCCATGACGGCATTTGGGTTATTGTGGACCGATTGACAAAGTCGGCTCACTTTTTGCCTGTGAAGATGACATCGTCTATGGATCAGCTTGCCAAACTCTATGTACAGGAGATTGTCAGATTGCACGGAGTTCCAGTTTCTATCGTCTCAGACAGAGATCCCAGATTTACGTCAAAGTTCTGGAAGAGTTTACATGGAGCTATGGGGACTCGGCTAGATTTCAGCACAGCGTTTCATCCTCAGACCGATGGTCAGACAGAGAGGACTAATCAGATTCTGGAGGATATGCTCAGGGCGTGTGTGCTGGAGTTTCAGGGCTCTTGGAGCCGATATTTACCGCTGATCGAGTTCTCGTATAATAACAGCTACCAGGCTACTATTGGCATGGCTCCGTATGAAGCCTTATATGGTCGGATGTGTAGATCTCCACTATATTGGAGCGAGGTTGGCGAGGCCAGCATCGTTGGTCCTGAGATTCTACAGCAGACGACAGAGAAGATTGCCATTATTCGACAGCGTATTATGGTAGCTCTGAGCAGGCAGAAGAGCTACGCAGACACGAGAAGGAGAGAGCTAGAGTTTGAAGAAGGTGACGAGGTCTACCTTAAAGTTTCTCCGTTTAAGGGCATAGCGAGATTTGGAAGGAGGGGTAAGTTAAACCCTCGATATGTGGGGCCCTTTCCTATTCTGAAGAGGATCGGGAAGTTGGCGTACCGACTGCGGCTTCCGGCTTCTATGGAGGGTATCCACGACGTCTTTCATGTATCTATGCTTCGGAAGTGTCTTCGCAATCCGTCGCATATCGTAGAGACTACGGAGATAGAGGTACATCCTACCTTGACTTATGAGGTGAGGCCGGTACGTATTTTGGAGTATTCCACCAAGATTTTGCGCAACAAGGAGATCCCGCTGGTCAAAGTCCTTTGGCGGAACCATGAGGTGGAAGAGGCGACTTGGGAACGACAGCAGGACATGATGACTGAGTATCCCAAGTTGTTTGAGTAAGTTGTTTGTATGATTTAATTTTGTGGGCAAAATTCTGAATATGGAGGGTGGAATGTAATACCCGGTTGTACGGACTTGTTTATTTTATATTATTATATTATTGATGACATTTTTGTAAATATGTCAAATCAGGTCCGTTTCACAAAAGGAAAGTGTCATTACGATCCTAACGAATAATAAGAATTTTAAGGAATTTACGGAAATTTTCGGAGATCAAACACTATATTCCGAGTAAATACGCTTTTCGTAATGTAAGAGACGTTCTCGTAAAAATAGCAAACGAGGTCCAAATCGCAAACGGACAGTTTTGTTAAATCCTAAATAGTAAGTTAGACTTATTGGTGAAATATGGACGTTTGGAGAACTCAAATCGTTGGACGATTAACGAACCGAAAGACGAAATCAATATAAAAACTAAAGAAGGGCAAAGGTGTCATTTAGTATTTTAATTTAATTATTTTCTATTAAACCAAAAACCTCTTCACGATTTTCATTAAAAAAATCAAAAGCTCCAGAGAAGAAAAAAAAGGGAGAAACCCTCACGGCCGCCGGCGATTTCCATCGATCCCGTCCTCTGTTTTCCTCCGTTCTTCCTCTGATCTTCGTCATTTCTTCTCCTCTCGCTACTCTCGGTATGTACCTACAACCTTGGGGCTTTTATTCCGAGTTTTACGGTGTTTTAGCAAACTAGGGTTTCGTTCGGAATTCGTTAAAAACGCGAATTAGGGTTCGTAATTAATAGGTTAGCCTTGATTAAGTATGTATTGAACGTATTGAACGTTATTGGACGAAGAAAAGTCGATTTGCGAAAAAGTTATAAATTGGTAAAATTTCGGGTTTTAGGGGAAAACTCGTTATTTTGGATAATCGAGCTATAATTAATGTTCGAAAAGCTTTAATTAGCTAAGTGAAGAATTTAGGAGAATTCTTTAGCTAAGTTTTGAAATTTGGACATTTATGGTTTAAATTGGTTTTAACTGTGAATGTCGTATTTTTCTCAGACACACGACTCTCGTGGACATAGCTCGTGGTTCTGCGCGCTCGAGGTAAGTTTTCGTGACTTACTTTGACCCAAAGGTCTGCACCATACTCCGTCGTCGTCTCGGGAATACTCGAGGAACTGTTTGTTTTATGTTACTCTGGTTGGGTAGTTAGGTTAGTTGTTTATAGGTTCTGCTTTACTGCCATGAATGTATGTATGTTGTTTGTTTACTTTCCGCTGATATGAACTGTTCATGCATCACGGTTTTCGAAAGTCATGAAAAGGAATTTCCGCACGTGTTTTTAAGAAAAGGAACGTATATCTGAAATGAAATCTGTAACGAAATCTGAATGAATAAACGTAATCTGTCTGTTTCTGGTCATGCGAGATGGGGCTCAGGCACGGCTGTGCGTGTTGCAAGCGTGTACCCCCCCTCTCTAACCCCACGGGGTAGTCCAACCGCCGGACGGGCCCCCTTGGGTTAGTGGGTCGAGGTCTCGGTGACAATTCTGTCTGTCTGTGACGTAATGAATCTGTAATCTGTAATTCTGTATCTGTAATCTGAATCTGAGCATGATTTCTGAATGGCATACGCACGCATGCATCTGCATTTACGTAGCTTACTGAGATTTCAATATCTCATATGTGTCTGTATGGTGTAGGTAATCTCTTAGGCGATATTGAACCAGGTGAGGACGACGTTCCTCCTCCTGACGAGGGATGCAGTTGATGGATGATGGCTGTGGGAGTGCGCTGGGGCAGTCGAGGCGCGATATGACCCGTGGGGATGTATGTCTGGACTCTGGGTTTATTTTGGGATGTTTTGAATTGATAATTGTATAGTATATTTAGGGTGTTTGGATCTGGATAGGAATTTGATAACGTTTTGGTAAGTGTACGTAAAATGTTTTGGTTTAAACTGTTTGCTGAATGTTTTGAAAACGTTTAATTGGTTTTAGGTTGATACGGTTATGTTTGATGTTTAGATACATCCACGCAGTTGGACTTCGTAAGTCTGCTGTAAGTCGGTTGAGTTAACGTATAAGTTGATTTGGTTTAAAGATGAAAAAATGGTAGAAATGTGAAATTGGTGTAGGAAAAATGGAGGTTGTTGGTCTCTGGAATCGGATTCCAGAGACTTGAAGAATTTACTTTGCTCTCTGGAGAATTCCAGAGAGCAAGTGAAGTGATCTGCTCTCTGGAGAATTCCAGAGAGCAGGTGCTTGGTCGCTGCACAGAGTGTGCAGCGATCGATCTCTGCTGCAGCGCAGAGATCGATCGCTGCGTGCTGCAGCATGATCGCTGCACTTAGTGCAGCGATCGGTCTCTGCTCTGCAGCAGAGATCGATCGCTGCTGGCTATTCTAGCTGCAGCGATCGATCTCTGCTGCAGCGCAGAGATCGATCGCTGCCTCAATGCAGCGATCGCTGCTGCTTTGCGAGGGTAGAATTCCGATTCTGCCCTCCCTTCTTTTATTGTTATTAAAAGTTTTTAATTAAATGTTTTTAAGTTTTATTTAAATAGTTTTAGTTTATGTTTTAAATGATTTACCAAACGAATTTCGATTTCGATTCCGGTTTCGGTTTCGATTTCAATTCTGGTTAACGTCAAGTTTTAAAGTTTATAAAATGTAAAGAAGAAAAAAAAAAAAAAAAAAAAATATACGGGAAATACGGGTACAGTATTAGGGGTGTTACAATCATTGTTTTCCAAAAGTCCTATTTTGATGAGCTATCACCCATGAAAAGGTGACGAGGCCTAATCGCCAGCACGTTAGTATTTATACGTGTTATATGCATTTATGATTTACACGTTTACCATTGATGCATAGTTTCTTTTATAATTGTTGTGATAGAAGATTGATCCTCGTGATACTTTGGACGGTCTCGATGTTAGAGTATCAGGAGGACATTCCTAGTACACCTTCTGCTGCGTAAAGATTGTCTTGTATGCACGCACGAAATATGTAATAAGGCGGTGATGACGCGCTCCTTGGGTTTCGAATCCCCTAAACCTGATCAGAGTTTTATTATTATTTATTATCGTTCATACGCATTGCTTCGTAGATGACCATTGTTCACCGACAACTTGGGTAACGGGGCTTGACCTTCGAATCTCAAATTGTTAGATTCTTCTTTCCGACTTATACAGTGCTGCTGGACTTCGGTTGCCGTCTTTCTATGTTATGTGCCGGAGGGGTCCTTGAGTGATCGTCCTTTTTTACTTAGATGATTTTTAACTGAAATGTTCGATGATTGCCTATTTTCGTATAATTGTCTATGTACGCGACAAATGTTTTACTTAATTTCTCATCGTTGGCCCGTGGAGCTTGTTTTCTTTAAATTGTGAAAATGAGTTTTTAACATAACGATATTTTGAAAACCATTTTGTTATCTTATCATCTTTTAAAAGAAAAGATAAATGAAGTTTTACATACATTTAATATAGCATTCATATTAAGTTAGTCACTCACCCTAACCAACCCCTCCCCTTTCTAGGAAAAAATAAGAGCAGTGAGTAGCTGGAGCTTGGGAACTGTTATTTCCTTTATCGCACTATTATATTTGCAGTCAGTGTGTGGATCTAGCTTTTGATTAAATGTTCAAGTTTTTCCCAGCGAACCAAACTTTAGGCTGGGTGATCGAGTCCTCTACGAAGATCGGGTCACCTGACCCGGCGTTCTGTTAAGACTACCTCCGGGTCATGACACATACTATCTAGGGCAATTCAATAATATCAAATTCCTTACACACTAGGCTCTCTGGCAATAAGAAGTTTGTAACTCTCATAAGGTCCATATAATCTTTCTCGCATCCACGTTCAAATTTTAACGAATTGATGAGTAGCCTCCCAGTACTTCTTAAGAAAAATAAGTTATCAATAAGATACCTCACTCTAATACTTTTGGAACTTTGATTTACTCTATTGTCTGTATAAGACCTGACTAAGCTCACTTGATGAGCATAGTAAATAGGTTTATGGCAAACGCAAGTAAGACTCATTGGGATGTAGTAAAATGGATGTTAAGATATATTAGTCGACCATTAGACATAGGATTAGAGTTTGGCAAATGAGTTGAAACCCCTGAGGTTTTGCATTTGGAATGGCTGTACGTTGAGATTATGTCTCCAACAAGTAGTAGTTTGTCTATTACTGAATGACATTAATGGAAGCAGTTAAAGAGGCTTGTGAATTCATTGATCATAAAAAAATTAGGTTGGAAAGAATTGTGACAAGATAGGAGCAAAGACCATCGAGTCTTTCGTGAAAGGTTGAGACCCAGTGTATTTCAATTTATGCATGCAACAATACCTATGTCATGTACGTATGTATGTGTATGCTATATATATACACACAGCCACACACACATACAACATGCTTCACAATATATGGTTGTAATGTGTACCAACCATGTATTAAGTTTATTTGATAAAAACTCGATCTAAAACATCATCTACACTTTATTACACAGGCGTCACTGACACTCGAATATTGTTTATTTTTGGAGAGGAAGAAAAAATGGACACCAAACAATGATCTTCACAAATGAAGTTTTTATTTTACTTCTCTCTATTTTTCATTCAAACATATTGCATTATTTATAGAGGCATGCTTGACTCTTTACATTCATAACATAAACATAATTAAAGACTATAAAACTTCACATTTATTCCTAACATTTATTCTTGACTCTTCAATACTAAAATAGTCATAACTTCTTCTAAGAAACTCTCAAATGACTTGAAACTTAAACCGTTGGAAAGTAGACTTCAAGGGCTTTAAATCCATAGGTTACACGTTAGAAATGAATGCCATTAGGACCCTCAACATTTCATTTCAAAACTGCTTTTTTGAGTTTAATTCTCAACAAATTCCTCCCTTAAACTCAAACCTTTTCGATTTTTCATTCCGATTATATCCTTCTAGTTTTCAAATAGAACTCTTGGAAGCGGCTTTGTAAATATGTCTGCAACTTGATCACGACTCGCAACATGACTCATTTGCACTTCTCCTTTTTTCACATGTTCCCTAATAAAATGGAAACAAACATCTATATGCTTACTCCTTTCATGGTGAACTGGATTTTTTTGCCAACTCAATTGCTGATTTGTTGTCAACTCGTATTTCAGTGGCCTCATGTTGCTGGTGATTCAATTCATGTAGCAAATTTCTTAACCAAATTGCGTGGCGAACTCACCAAGATGCTGCCACATACTCCGCCTCGCATGTTGACAAAGTCACGATTGGTTGTTTCTTCGAGAGCCATGTGAATGTCGTGTTCCCCATATTAAATACAAATCCCGCTGTACTTTTCTGATCATCTACATCTCCACACCAATCACTGTCGGAGTAACCAATCAACTTGTATTCGTCCGTCTTTGTATAGAGTAATCCAAGTGACTCCGTTCCTCGAATGTATCGAAGAATTATCTTGACAGCTTTTAGGTGCGAGTGTTTTGGATCATCCATGTATAGGCTCACTATGCCGACACTATATGCAATGTCCGGCCTGTCACACCCCGTAAATTTTTCCTCGTGCTATTCCTAAAAATCTCGTAAAATTTGAACTTTTCTTTTCCATCCTTATAAGTAAACTTGCCTATTGCCCTCGTCTATTCTCATATATTATTCATTTTTCATTTGTCGATTCATTTCCCTTTTCATTCCTTCATCAATCGTGAGAGAATAAACTCAGGCATTAAATCCGTATCTACCCACATTCAAAGACTAATTACTTTATTCAGTGGAAGTCTATCTAATTGTGGAAACCTCAGTAATAATTTAAACTTAGGCGTCAATACTAAAAAATAAAGACGGGCAGAGAATTAAGTTTTTACTCTCGGGCTTCATTGAAGGAACAGTATTTTTTCCTCTCAGGTTTCTTCTATTTGAACAGTGGTCGGGATAGCTAATTCTCTCCATCGGGTTTGGACGACAAAAGCCTTAGGAGGCATGGACGACAAAACCTAAGAAGGTATGGACAACTAAAAGCAGTAGTCAGTGTGGACGACTGAAAACAGTAGTCAGCGTGGACGACTGAGTTTCTCTGCTAGAATACTTAACTAAAATTTATCGTCCTATAAAGCAGACGGGGAGTAAATTCCACTCGGGTTTCGTCTCATTCATCCACGGACCATGTGACTTTATCGTCCCCAGTCCACGTGACTTCATTGTCCACGGGCTACATAAACTCATCGTCCACAGACTTTGGAAGCTGACTGTGGACGCTGACTTTCCTGTCAGAATACTTAACTGATCCTTATCGTCCACAGACTTTGGACGATGACTTTCTCTTATAAAATACTTAACTGGACCTTATCGTCCATGGACTTTGGATGATGACTTTCTCTTATAAAATACTTAACTGGACCTTATCGTCCACGAACTTTGGACGATGACTTTCTTTTATAAAATACTTAACTAGACCTTATCGTCCACAGACTTTGGACGATGACTTTCTCACAGAATACTTAATTGAAACTTTTAAGAATCCCTACTCTAAATCATGCGTTACCCAATCGATCGCCCCTTGCTGGCGATCGATTGGCTAGCCCTCTGGATTTTGTCCAGAGAGCTGCCTTCACATTATATTCCTCTGTATCTACACACCATTCACCCAGAAATTTCCAGAAACATTAAATATCAAAAAAATCATCTTCCATTTCATCAATTTTATATCTACACTATCCAGACATCAAACACCCTAAAATGTACCCTAAATAGTTCATTCTATTCTTTCACCCATCAGCCCGTATAAATCCCAAAACCTCAAAACATTTAACCTATAGCTCCCACGGGTCGTATTAGCATCGACTATGCCAGCACACTCCCACGAGCATCCTCCATCAAATTGCAGACTCGTCAGATGGAGGGACATCATTCTCACCTTGCTTGTAGTCACTTACACCATAAGGACACCTATGAAATAAAAATTTCAGTAAGTTCTACGTAAATGCTATGCATGAACATGTATATGCAGTTTTCATGAAAGTCGTCCATATCATTTCATTTATCAGTACGTGTCAGTCTATGGTTATCAGAAACACTCGATAGATGGATAGTGCATATCAAGCGGTTAGACAGCCCACACCATCTGAAGGGAGAAAAACCTGCTCACCACGGAACGCTAGGTCTGAACCTCATCCCCGATAACCCCATGTCATGGTTGTTTATTGTGATACTTTACTTGCCTTTACATGCATTTTCTTTTCATGAAACCGATGCGTAAATTCATTTTCTTGCTGTTTTAAAACCATGATGCATGAGCAATTCAATATACAATAAAACATACATAACGAGTATACCATCAAAACCTCACAACATTTAACCTATAAAACAATCAAACCTAATCTACCTAACTAAAGCGATTAAACAAACATAGCACCAAACAATCCTCAATACGAATTTCGACTTATGGTGTAGGCCAATCGGCCAGAGTAAGTCACGAGAACTTACCTCTTGTCCTTAGCAATCCAAGTACCTCGTTTGAGCCTTGTCACCTTTGGAGCTTTAAAGATGACTGAAATGTGGCCAACTTTAAGGGAGGAGAAAAATTTCGTGAGAATGAGGGGAGGGTTTCTTCTCGGCGATGAAAGAAGACAGAATGAAGTGTGAAAATGAAAGTGATTTCATGTAAGGGAGAGAAGAAGCAAAGAAAGCAGCTTCTTCCACAAGTTTTGCCACATGTCTCTTTTTTATTGGATTCTCCCAACTACCCTCTTTCCTTTCCTAGTTTGCCCCTCCATTAGTTTCCAACTAAGTGTTTTGCTTGGTTGAACTTTAGTTTGGTTTTTCCCTACAATTTCTTCAACACATTTTTTTTATCCATTAATATCGCACAAAAGTCATAATACAAAAAATCCGGATATTACACGACCTTGTGCATGTGAGATATCATAGACTCCCAACCAAACTACGGTAGTCACTTGCGTTTACTCGATCTCCTCCATCAAACCTAGAGAGTTTTGTATTGAGCTCCATCGGTGTTGCTACCGGCTTGCAATTTTCCATCTTTCTCTTCTTCAAAATATCCTTCGCATACGCTTCTTGTGGCACAAAAGTTCCAGATTTTTCTTGTCTAATCTCAAGACCAAGAAAATACTTCATCAATCCCAAGTCCGTCATTTTGAACTCTTGCATCATGGTTTCTTTGAAATCTTCTATCATTTTCTCGTTTTTCCCCATAAAAATAAGATCATCAACGTAAAGAGCAACAAACAACAAGTTCCCTTCTTCTTTCTTCACGTACAACGCATGTTCATAGGGACATTATATGAATCCGTTCTTCTTGAAGTGGGTGTCAATTCGGGTGTTCCATGCTCGAGGCGCTTGCTTTAGCCCACATAATGCCTTCTTTAATTTCAAGACTTTGCTCTCCTTTCTGACTTTCATGAATCCAAAAGGTTGTTCAATATAGACTTCTTCTTCAAGTACTCCGTTTAGAAATACAGACTTCACATCCATTTGATAGACTAGCCACTCAAATTGCACTCGCTTGAGATATAAGAAGTCGAATCGTCTCCAATCTTGCAACTGGAGCAAAAATTTCATCATAGTTGATCCCCTCCTTTTGTATATAGCCTTTCGCAACTAGGCATGCTTTGTGTCTTTCAATCTCTCCTTTGGCATTCATATTTTTCTTATACACCCATTTTACTCCTATGGGTTGACATCCTTCCGCAACTCCACCAAGTCCCATGTTTCATTTTTTTCAATTGTCTTTATTTCTTCATCCATCGCGGCTTTCCACCTCTTATCATTCACGGTCTCTTCAAAAGAAATATTCTCTGTGTCTACTAATAAACAAACCAAATGCACTTCGCTTGTCGAGTCGTATAAATCCTGTAGACTCCGCATTCTTGGTTGTCTCGGTTGTTCTTCGTCGTCGGATGCTTGAGAGATTGACGGTGTGATTATTGGTGCAGCGATTGATGGTCCTCCTTTTTCTTTATCTTGTGTTACCTCCTTTTCGTTGTTCTTCTAATCCCATGTCATTTCTTCATTCACATGTACATCTCGGCTAACCACAACCTTTTTGTCAGTTGGGTTAAACAGCTTGAAAGCTTCGCCTTCTCGTCATACCTGATGAACACATACCTCTTGCTTTTATCATCAAGTTTGGTTCTTCTTTGGTCCGGTATATGTGCGTAAGCTACACTACCAAACACCTTAAAATGTGACACAGTTGGTTTATGGACGCTCCAAGCTTCTTGCGGTGTTTGATTTGCCAATATCGTATGTGGGCATCGATTTTGAACATATACAGCACATTGCACCGCTTTAGCCCAAAACTCTTTCGGCACGTTTTTGCTCTTCAACATCGATCGAACCATATCGAGAATTGTTCAATTTTTTCTTTCGGCCACACCATTTTGTTGAGCAGAATAAGGTGTGGTCAAGGATCTTTTGATTCCTTGTTCCTCGCAATAACTTGTGAAGGTGGTTTACATGTACTCTCCGCCTCTATCAGACCGTAAAGCTTTGATGTAAAGACCGATTGTCTTCTCCACTAGCACCTTAAATTTCTTGAATATTTCAAATACTTCCGATTTTTCCTTCAAGAAATAAACCCAAGTTTTTCTTGTGTAATCATCAATGAAAGTAATGAAATACCTCTTCTCACTAAGAGATTTAGGTGTAATTGGGCCGCATATGTCGGTGTGTACCAACTCAAGAGATCTCCTTGCACGATATTCTGCCTTCTTTTGAAATGTACTCCTTGCTTGTTTGCCGAGTACGCATCCCTCGCAAAATTTCTTGGTGTAGTCCATGCCAGGTAGCCCATGGACCATTTCCTTCTTTGCTAACGCTTTTAGGCCCCCGTAATGTAAGTGTCCAAATCGTAAATGCCATACCCATGCTTTGTCCTCCATATTTACTTGTAAACATCTTTCTTGCACGTTTTTCAAATTGAGTTTGAACATTCGATTCTTTGCCATCTCCACGTGTGCGAGCAAGCGACCATCTTTGTCCTTCAAGTGCAACATCCAGTCTTTCATGAAGACCGAACATCCCTTCTCCAATAATTGACCCATGCTGAGAATGTTACTCTTCAAGTCGGGCATATAGTAAACATCTTCCATTGTTCCTTCCTTTCCATCTTTTTTGGAAAAAATATATTTTTCCTTGGCCTTTGACTTGGACTTTCGAAGCATCTCCAAAAGACACGTGTCCGTCTTTTATCTCTTGCATATCAACAAACAGATGTTTGTGTCCACACATATGATTGCTAGCACCAGTGTCGAGATGCCATACCGTGTCGCTATCTGAAGTGGAACCTTTTTGGGTCATCATGAGAACGCCGTCGTCTTTCGTCTCATCTTCCGCGACTAGATTCGCGTTTTCTTTTACCTTCTTCTCAGAGTAGCACTCCTTTGCATAGTGTCCATACTTACCGCAGTTGTAACACTCAATATTTGAACGATTTGCCCGGCCACCTCTTCCACGACCGCGTCCTCATCCACCCCAATTTTGTTGGCTGATCTCGCCCTTCTCTTCATGATTATTTTTGCGACCACGGACCTCGTCCGCGACCAAAACCATGACCACCACGGCTTCGTCATCTTCCTCGGTAGTGTTGCACGTACATTGTTTTATCCTCCTTGATAGTCGCCTTCGTTTGCAAGGCCTCCTCTAAGACTTCTTGTGTCTTCTTCTTCTTCCTTTGTTCATGTGCTTCAAGAGAGCCCGCGAGTTCATCGATAGTCATCTCTTCCAAATTCTTCGACTCCTCGATTGCGCATACAACATTCTCAAAATTCTCAGTCAATGACCGAAGAATTTTCTCCATGACCCTTGCATCCGTGAGGGTTTCTCCATTGCGTTTGAGTTGATTCACCATCGTTTGCACACGTGTGATATAGGTTGATATGTCTTCTGACTCCTTCATCTTCATGGCTTCCAATTCGCCTCGAAGTGTTTGAAGCCGCACTTGTTTAACTCGGTCAGCATTCTTGAACACCTTTTGCAAAGTATTTCATGCTTCCTTTGAAGTTGATGCACCAGCAATCTTCTCAAAACCCAACTCATCTACTGCTTGAAACAAAAGGTAGAGAACGATCTTGTCCTTCACTCGCATTTCTTTCAACCCTTTTAATTGATTCGCCGTCAAGGAATCAATAGCTTCCACCTCCATGAAGCCGGTTTCGATAACTTCCCATGCGTCTTATGCGCCAAGGAATGCATGTATTTGAATACTCCAGTTGTCGTAGTTTGTCTTGGTGAGTCGTGGCAGCGGCATTTGTCCCAACGATGTGCTTCTATAGTTCGCCATGCTCTGATACCAATTTGACACTCGAATATTGTTTATTTTTGGAGAGGAAGAAAAAATGGATACCAAACAATGATCTTCACAAATGAAATTTTTATTTTACTTCTCTCTATTTTTCATTCAAGCATATTGCACTATTTATAGAGGCATGCTTGACTCTTTACATTCATAACATAAACATAATTAAAGACTATAAAACATCACATTTATTCCTAACATTTATTGTTGATTCTTCAATACTAAAACAGTCATAACTTCTTCTAAAAAACTTTTAAATGACCTGAAACTTAAACCGTTGGAAAGTAGACTTTCAAGGGCTTTAAATCCATAGGTTACACGTTAGAAATGAATGTCATTAGGACCCTCAAATTTTCGTTTCAAAACTACTTTTTTTAGTTTAATTCTCAACAGTCACAGCTTGGAGTTCAAGGCACTGTGACCCTTAATTTTTTACTAATAGCGTGGCGTTATGAGTCAAACACAGCGACATTGAAATGATTTTTAGAAGAAAAAAAAGAGGTCTCAAGAACGTAAGTTGCAACGCTCTACCAATAACGTCACAGCGCTATGCTCAAAATTGGAAACCCACGAAGTTTTCACCTTAGATTTCCATGAATTACGACCAAATCTCAGTTTTGTTGTTTCGAATACATTATAATGGGTTACACCAAACCCAACTAGTATAAATCAATATATTAGTTTCTCTTTGAGATTTTTGCGCTCGTGCATTTCTTTCATTGCGAGGAACAAGTTTCACGTTCATTAGAAATTTCCTCTATTTTTTCTCTCCTCTTCCTTTTCTGCCGCGACCCGACCTGACCCTTAGTGTGCTTTCTCTTCTTGATTTTTTTAGCAAAAAATGTCAGTGTCTAATGCCATTTAGTAATTTAAATTAAAGTTCATATCCAAATTACAAGTTTACCTTCGTTTGTCCTTGCAGAAAATCTGTTTTGCCTCTCATTTCATGCGTAATTTCAAAATTATTATAATTAGTTATAACTAAACATAATTAATTAATTAATTAAGTTGGGTCACGCGTCAATGTCCAATTAGCCGATAATATTGAAAAGTTAGCTCTTATGGGATGAGTTCTACCCCCTCACATATGTTAACATGGTATCAGAGCTTTGATGGTGGGAATTGGACCCGATCCAGTCACGCTATGCTGAAGGCGGGTATCGATAATTGTGTTTGTCCCACATCGTCTATTGGATGGGCCTGTGATTTGTATATACGTAAGGGAAATTTTCTATCCTCTTGAACTAACTTTTATGAGATGAGTTCTACCCTCTCACATATGTTAACAATAAAATCATACTCTATTATGTCGATTTATTTTGAATATTTTGACTTGGTAACCTCTATTTGTAAAGCATCTCCAAACTAACACACGTGTGTGTGTATATATTTATAACTTAACTAGATATCCGAAGTCAATAGTGATTCAGATTATAACATCAACAATTAAGGGATTTTTCAAGTTAGATCGCCAAGTCAAGAATATTGTGCTTAACCCGTTGTTGTCCACTCCGAGCAGCTGAGCCAGAAACATGAAAAATTGCTTAGAATTTATCTTCTTCTCTGCACAAAATTTGCAAATGTCAATAATAATCAAGTAAAGTTCGACTCTCACTTATAGTGCATAATAGTCTAACATACATTCGTACTCACACGCATACTTCCATAAACACAGACAACACGCCTAATTAACTATTGTGATCCAGCTCATTAAGACAGCTTAACAGCAACAGACCTAATTAACTCAATACCCTTCGATAAACTCAGCTATTTAAAGAGCCACATACCAAGAAATAACTCAATACCCAATAAAAATGAGTCTACCAATCCAAACAAGCCCACCAAAAGTAAAACAGGTTCTCTGTCTATCTAAGATTTCAGGCATTACAGATAGAAAAGTTATATTCTGTACAAAACGTGAAAGAAGACTTTTCATTCAAAACAGACTTTTTATCGTACTTCCATTTGGTTACTAAAGCAGAATGCATACAATACTATCATACCTGCTGATAAATTTTCTGCAGTGTGCTTATTCATTTATTTACAAACTCAAGAATCAGAACATATGCACATATCTTCTCAACTTTCATTTTTGTCACAAATCTACATGAGTAGCATGATGAATGCAAATAAACCATTGACCATCAATCCTCTCAAACACATTTGTCACAAATTGTCCACCCCAACTACTACCCTTTGTCTTCACCAATTCCAAGCATGTAATATAACCAACATCTCCTCTGACATGAACTCTCACATCTTTGGTTTGAATTTCTAGTGGAAATTCATAGTTTGCCCAAACGTACTCCCAGCTCATCATCACATCATCATATCCGGATATCCCTCGCACACCTGGGTGGACACAACACACGTTCTCTCCTCTCGCCCAGAGAACTTGCATTGCAGCTAGATCCCCTGTTCGAAATGCATCATAAAATCTAGAATTAGCCATTAACACTAGAATTTTGCTATCTTCTTGGAGTGCTTTCAGGTTATCTCGAATTTCTGCTGCTTTTGTGTAGTTCTCCTCGTCAATAGCTATTTGCAGATCCCGCTCCAATGTTTGCTCATCCATTGTGATCCTTTCGCCACTACTGCTGCCCTCTGAACTGATGGCACTTCTTATTCGACTCGTTTTTCGCGAGAGTAAAGAAGTTCGTTTATAGAGTGCTGCACTGGGAAAATATGCACTCAGATGTATATTAATCAATGTTGCAAGGAAAAAAGGAATCGTCATGCCCTAAATTTCCAATCTCAAATACCAATTTTGTTTCAAGAAATTTAAACACATTTCAATTTCTCACTACAGAAAAATAAATACAGGGGAAAGAAATGGCAAAGGGAAGAAGCTTACTGAATCTTCCTCTCTGGCAGAGATGAATAAGAGTGATGAAGTATCCCAAAATTTTTTACATATGAACACGAAATGCTGTAAGGCTTTCTGACGCCAGTCACAGATCCCTATAAAAACAGAATTTTCAAAACCAAGAGCAAAATATGCAATTGCATTCTTTAATGTTGTTACATCAAAATTAATTTATCAAAAACTTGGAAAATCCAATTTTCTAACAAATTTATTCTGTTTAGAATAATTATACTGTTTTCAATCACATTTTCATTAAAAAAATCCAGAGTGATCGCGTCGGTGATAATTCACAGTTTAATACCGATAGCTGAAGAACTTATCAGCGTATTTCATTCTATTGAAACAAAGAGAAAATCATCCACAGTGGGAACAAAGAAACTCCAAATCGAAATTTAAAAATCAGCTGAACGAGTCGAAATCTTAAAGAACTCACATTGCAGAAAAAAGTAGACGCGCAAAGCACGACGTTGGATGAATCCATTACCAGTACAACAATGAAAACGCTGAACTAGGGTTAGGTTTACGCATTCAGCGGCACATTTGCCACGTTGCTTATCTTCAGAGGGTAAAAATTCAGAACAGCTCGCGAGGAAGCGCTAGAGGGCATTTAAGGAATTATCAGTTTAAAAACGGGTTCAACAATGGGCCCGAGTATTGGGCCTTGACCAGAGAAAAAAGTCAACTTCCTTCTAGAAACGTCAAAAAGCCTCATAAAAAAACAAAATTAGAACGAGTAAACATCAAATTGCATCCTAAAGTATTGAGGTATTTGTAATTTATACACTGAACTTTAAATTTTATCAATTGACACCTTATACTTTGGTATATTATCAATAGACACCATTCCGTTAAAATATAAGTTAAAAAATGATCATGTGCACCGCACATGGTATCAAAAAATCGTTGAGGCCTTCTTCTTCGTAGAAGTGCCAAGAACATCGTATGTGCCCTAGCTAAGGGCAAATCGACTGTTCTGTTGCTTGGATTCTCCGTTGAAGTCACTTTGAGGTAGCTTTGGTTTATTTTTTGCTTTGATTTTTTATTTCCTTGCTTTGTTAATTTGTTGTTTGTGGGTTTTATTTTTTCTTTCTTTGCTCTTTTGACTCAATGTTTTTGGAATTAAATCGAGACGCTGAAACTTTACTTAAGTTTGAAAGTTTTTTGTACTTTTGTAATAGATTTGTAGAAGGAATGTTTATGATTTAGTTGATTTCTTTTTTATAAATTTTGAAATTTCAAATTTCTGGTTTGGCTTAGTCAACAAGAGAACTGGTTGACAAAATTTATGATTTACGTTTTGTGATACTTTTCAACTGGGTAGCCAAATGTCACGTGACACTGCATCAATTATAAGTTAGTAACCTTCATCGACCCATTGTGTGAGCTATGTTTTTTTTATGTTTTAAAATTTTTAGTTTGTTTTAATTTGTAGATAGCCCTGAAATAGTTTTCAAATATAACATGTTTTTACAATGTAAGAGTTGTCATACGCACGTTATGGACACCAGCAAATTCTGAAAGATTTTTTTGCTGTTGGTATTATGAGGTATAATTTATAATTGACGAAAATGTTTTTTGAACATAGCAAGTGTATACTTCACTAAACTGTTTCTTAATAACAATGTTTTAGAGGAGAGTTGGCATACGAATTTTTTGCATGGTATGACGTAGCAATGAGTGTGCGAGAAAAGAAGATTATTAATCATCTACAATATAGAGTTGAACATTTAGAAACTGCTAATGAGAAGCTGACAAGCAAGTGTCACACCTATATATGTTTATTATTAGGCGTTTATGCAATGCATGAGTTTTCTACTGTATGAACATTGTTTTGTTCTTTTACAACAACCTTGGTCAATTGTACTTCAATGACATTTTATGAAATGTATGTTTAACATAGTGCCTAGTGATAATAATCAATCATGCATAATAATTCACTAGACACTATGTTAAACATACATTTCATGAATTATTATGATGTGTTCGATGATTTTAGGTTGGTAAACTTGATTTATGGATGTGTATTTTGTGGATTGAGGAATGTATGTGGTAATGGTATTTTAGTATAAGTAGTGGAGAAGAGGAATGAGGGGAGGAGACGTGTGAAGATGGAGTAAGGAAGCAGCTCACTGAAATTAAAGTCCAGAGAGCTGGCCGATCGATTGCCAGGAGAGGGGGGGGGGGATCGATCGGCTGACGTTTATGGGTGATTTTGCCTAAGTTAGTAAGTCTTCTGGTAAATGGCCACATCGACCGATTTTTTAGTCGGGGTCGATATCCATAGAGAAGATCTCGGTCGAAGTCATCAACCATTTATATAGAAGTGTTTGCTCGAGAATGTCGACCCATCTTATTACTGAGGCCATATCGACCGATTTTTTAGTCGGGGTCGATATCCATAGAGAAAATCTCGGTCGAAGTCATCGACCATTTATAGTGAAGTGTTCGGTCGAGAATGTCGACCGATATTATTACTGAGGCCACATCGACCGAATTTAGTCAATGTTGATTGTCGACCCCCACTGTTCACTTTGAAGAAACCCGAGAGAAGTTAAGTGTTATTTATCTCGACCGAAGAAACCCAAGAGAAGTTAAGTGTTATTTATCTCGACCGAAGAAACCCTCGACCGAAGAGTTTCAACCCGAGAGGAATTAAGTGTTGATCTATGTTATAGACGTCGACCGATTCTGTTGTGGTCGTAACTCTTCATGTAATGTGTCTTGTCGACCGAAACTCCGGTTTTATTATTTTAACACTGGCCCTTAAGTATAGTTTCAATTCAAGAATTCCACATGTAGTACGTCTTCCGTTGAATGATGTTAATTGACTTTAAACGAGTATGATTAAAGGATGGAAACGAAAGATAAAAATTTTATGGGATTTTTGGGAATAGTGACAAGGGTAATTTACGGGACATTACAGTATGGTATCAGAGCCCCCGGGTTTTAAAATCGGTTCTGTAGACTGCTCGACTGCACAGCCACTACGCGGACATGCTTCTTCAACTGTAAGTACGTTTTTAAGATTTATTTGTTTTTGTTTCTTAGAGTTATTGCCTTTAACCTTTATAGGTATACAAAATGGTGCGTATAGGAAATGACCGAGATGAAAGGGACGACACCATAGACCAACTTAGAGACTTCATTGCCCAACAATCCCAACACTTAGAACGACAGGCTCAACATATGGATAGACAGTTTCAACAACTTGATACGCTGATCAACCGCGAAGGCAATCGAACTCAAGAGGTGACGACTCCTAGTAATCATGGAATGGAGAGGTTCCAAAAGTTACAGCTTCCGGTGTTCAACGGACAGTCTTCGGATCTCTCCTTAGCCGAGGAGTGGATTCGTACTATGGAAGACATGTTGGCATATGCGAATATAGAGAATGGAGAGAAATTTGCATTGGTCACCTATCATTTGGCTTTAGAAGCTCAGTTTTTGTGGGATTCCATCAAGGCAACCACCGACGTGATGATAATGAGTTGGGAACGATTCAAAATGGTGTTTTATGACAAATACTTCAGCCATACGGTATGGGTGGAAAAAATGGTGGAGTTCATGCAATTGCAACAGGCTAATACAATTGCTGAGTATGTCAGAAAATTTGAGGCCCTATCCCGTTTCGCACCACGACAGGTCAGCGACAATGAAGACAAAGTTCATTAGTTTATGCAAGGGCTAAATCATGATATCTGAAAAGGTGTCATCATATCAGGGGTGCGGAACGTGCCCTATACTGAGATCGTGGCCAGGGCACTAGAAATTGAGGCTGTCGAACAGAGTTACGTCAAACCGAGGGAGCCAGCTAGAGGGTTCTTTCGGGAATTACAGCCTCGACTTCAAAATAGGGGCTGGTAGCCAAGAGGGCCACAACAACAAAGGGGCACTAAGAGGCCCTACGATGGCAAAGGTGACCAAGGGAAAGGAAAACAAGTTCAGGAGGATGCTCCGAGACCCGTATGCCTCACTTTGGCACTTGTAGATTGGGCACGGACAAGTGCTACAGGTGTGGGGAGGTAGGCCATTACACTCAGAATTGCCCAAGGGCGGCTACCGACCAAAGAAGAGTGACCCCTAGAATTTTTGCTTTCATCGAACCTGGCGACGTGGATGATGAGGCCCAACCATCCGTCATTGCAGGTACCATCTTAGTCACCGGTATAGCAGTGTTTTCTTTGATAGACACGGGGGCTACGCACTCATTTATTTCTACTGCATGTTTAGCTAGATTAAAATTGGTGCCCGAGTTGTCAGAGTATAAGTATAGAGTTATGCTGCCTTCGGGAGCGTATATGCAGTCTGATCGTGTTCTTCAGGGCAACGTTGTCTCAGTGGGAAATAACACTCTTTATGCCCGATTGATAGTTATGGGCATAGAGCGGTACGATCTGATTTTGGGGATGGACTGGCTGTCTAGCAACTTCGCCACTATCGACTGCCAATCCGGGTTAGTAACCTTTCAACCCCCAGATAAAGAAGAGTTTGCTTATCAAGCGATGAGTAGGTTGAGTGGATTGCCTACTTCCTATTCGATAAAGGTCAGAGAGCAGTTTAGAGGTGAATGCTCAGTCTATATGATCACTGTGGTCGACATTCAATTGCTTAATGGGGTAATGCCAAGTGACATCCCAATTGTTAGGGAGTTTGCGGAGATTTTTCGTGATAATCTTCCTGGGTTACCGCCGGACTGGGAGATAGAGTTTGTGGTTGATGTCTATCCAGGTTCAGAACCAGTTTCCAAAAATTCGTACAAATTGGCGCATGCAGAACTAAAGAAGTTGAAAGTTCAGCTAGAAGAATTACTGGATAAGGGGTTCATCCGACCTAGTTTTTCTCCTTGGGACGCGCTAGTGCTATTTGTTAAGAAGAAGGATGGAACTCTCAGGATGTGCATCCACTATCGAGAGTTAAATAAATTGACAGTGAAGAACAAGTACCCGTTGCCCCGAATAGATGATTTGTTTGACCAGTTGCAAGGTACCCGAGTATTTTCAAGGATTGACCTACGCTCGGGTTATTATCAATTGAAGGTCAAGAGGGAGAATATTCAAAAGACGGTCTTTCGAACAAGGTATGGGCACTATGAGTTCCTTGTTATGTCTTTTGGACTTACGAATGCCCCGGCAGCATTTATGGATTTAACTAATTGTGTCTTCAAGGAGTATTTGGACAAGTTTGTTGTTGTTTTTATCGATGACATCTTGGTCTATTCGAAGAAAAGAGAGGAGCATGAAGAGCAACTTCAAATCGTCCTGGGAATTTTGAAACAACACCAATTTTACTCGAATTTCTCCAAGTGTGAGTTTTGGCTGGACCGAATAAACTTTCTCGGCCATATTATAACTCAAGAGGGGATTTCTGTAGACCCGAGTAAGATTGAAGTTGTAAAAGATTGGCCGCAGCCTAAGAATGTACGAGATATACGCGGATTTCTTGGATTGGCCGGGTATTACAGAAAATTCATCGAGGGGTTTTCAAAGATCGCAGTCCCCCTTTCACTCTTGATACGAAAGAATGAGAAATTCGTATGGTCAACTGCATGCGATAGGAGTTTTCAGGAGCTAAAGCAGAAATTGACCACAGCTCCAGTTCTGACACTGCCAGTCGAAGGTGAAAAGTTCAGCATATATTGCGATGTGTCTAAGGTTGGACTTGGATGTGTGCTTATGCAGGAAGGAAAGGTTATTGCATATGCTTCTCAACAGTTGAAGTCGTACGTGTAGGACCGTAATTGTCTAAGAGGGGGGGGTGAATTAGACTTTTTGATTTTACTAATTTAGACTTAATTTCTCTTCTTGATTAAAACTTAAATTTAACACAAGTATTCAAATAATGTAAAGAGAGAGAGAGAGAAATTCGACACCAGTACTTTTTACGTGGTTCGGCCAAACTGCCTACGTCCACGCTTCAAGGCTCACCCCTTGAAGATCCTTACCCTTCTCCTCACGAGAATAACTAGATCGGGATTCCGGGCTCCGATCAACTGCCTTTACAATTCTGGATTGAACTTGCCGGGCGTCAATCCACTGCCTTTACAAATGATTTGTATTTGTGAAATAGATCACAGACTACACTCTCACAGCAGAAGTCTCAAGTTCGAGTTTTTGAGAGATGTACAATGATTACAGAGTATGAAAACTTTTGCAGCTTAGGGCTATCAATTGAAAATTCGCAAAAGTCCTTCCTTCGTGTTTTGAGCTTGACTTATATACTCTGTATATTCTTCTTCTCCGAATTGAATGCATCTATCTTCAAATGAGAAAATGTTACCGTTGGGAAGCATCCGTACGAAACATTTATCCGTTGCATCTGAAAGTGTTGTTCGTCGTCGCCATTAATGTTCTGGAGTTAAAGCTTGAAAACGACGTCACTGTAGCTTCGCGGCTGGCTTTGAATTCTGGCGGAAATGCATCGGCAGAGACAGTTTAAATTAATGCCACGTCATCGGTAAATGCAACTTGTAGGGCCATCGGCAGATGATTCTTTGAATGCCATCGGCAGATGATTCTTTGAATGCCATCGGCAGATGAGTCTTTGAAGTTTTGTCGTCTAGTGATCGGCATGAGACACTTTGAACGACATCGGCAGATGCAACCTAAATGCTCAGACCACTTCATCGGCATGATTGTTCTTGACACGTCATCGACAGAGGCTTCACATATAATCGGCAGGAACAACTTGCCACGTCATCGGCAGAAGCTTCAAGTGTAATCGGTAAGAACAACTTGCCACGTCATCGGCAGAAGCTTCAAGTGTAATCGGCAAGAACAACTTGCCACGTCATCGGCAGAAGCTTCAAGTGTAATCGGCAAGAACAACTTGCCACGTCATCGGCAGAAGCTTCAAGTGTACTCGGTAAGAACAACTTGCCACGTCATCGGCAGAAGCTTCAAATGTAATCGGCAAGAACAACTTGCCACGTCATCGGCAGAAGCCTTCCTTCACTTTGTCGTGTAGCGATCGGCATAGGAATGCTTCTTTGTCTTTTAGCGATCGGCATAAGAATGCTTCTTTGTCTTTTAGCGATCGGCATAAGAGCAGTTGACACGTCATCGGCATATGTCTTCAAGGATGCTATCGGCAGATGAAAACTTCAAAACGGCGTCTTCTTCTGCTTAGCAATCGGCAGAGGCTTCCATTGTACAGTCATCGGCAGAAGCCCGAGTTTTACAGCCCTATTTTTCTGTTCTGCTTTGTATACTCAAGCCGATTTTATTAGACAACTAAAATACCCTTTTCAAGGGTATTTCCAAATAAACTCATATTTATAATACTCATTAAGTACACAGAATCAAATTGAATATTTAATACACACGTACATAATCAAAAACAAATTATGACTTAAACACTCTATAAGTCAACAATCTCCCCCTTTTTGATTATGACAATATAAATTTGATTAAGTTTGATACTCCCCCATAATACTAGCTCCCCCATACTTTGTGCATTTTATAAACATAGCCATTCATAACAATTTCAGAAACACAGAGTATATCCAAGCACAAACAATCAAATATAGTATTCTCCCCCATTTTCATTATAAAAAAAAAAAATAAATGCATTCAACATCTGAGAAAGTTGAGAAAGCTAAAGATAGTCATTGAAAGAAACAGCAAACAAAAATCACTTTTTGTAGCGATCTAAGTGACGATTCCAAAAGGCTTGCTGAACAAGAGAAGGCACGTTACGGAAGGGATTGAAAGATGCTTCCACCAAATCTTGAAGGAAAGCTAGATCTCGAGGGAGGGGTGGTGATTGATAGACCACCAAATCCATGCAAGGAGCAGGGGGCGGAGAAGGTTCTCTGGAAACCACCATGTCCATGCAGGAAGGAGACTCTGGCTGAGGAGCATCTGATGTAGAGGGTCCTTGAGACATCAGCAGATCTAGACAAGGAAGCTCGCCAGAGGGACTACCCGGGGAAATCTCCATTAGACTGGCTACAGCAGGAGTAGGCACACTAACAGGAGAAGTATGGAATTGAAGTACAGTCTCCTGAAGATCCAAAGACATGAAGCGCTCATCCACTACAACAGGAGGCCTGAAGAAGGAATGATTAGCATCTTCAAAGCTGACCTCGGAGACACAAGCAGCCAAAGATATCACGGGAGCATGTTCAGCTTCAGAGAGAGAAGTATGAGGTGTAGGACAAAGAACCTTAAGTTGAGTAGATATTGCTTGAAGTTTTCGAGTGAAAATTGCATTCTCTCTGGCCAATAACCGATCCCTCTTAGCCAGAGCCACATCAAACTCAGTTTTCAAATTAGTTTCGAGTTGAGAGACTTTTGAATCAAAGTCTGACCTTAGACCTGCAATGCTGCTTTTCAACTCAGAGAACTGAGCCTCACTCATGGTAGATCTCCTCTGATAAGTGATAGGAGTGGCAGGAATAGTTGGCAAAGTTTGTAAGGCAGGTTGGACTGGTGATGAAGGAGCCGTAGCCGTTTTGGTGGGTGACTGGGAAACAGGTGAGGGCAGTCGAAGTGGAGATGGTGGTGCTGATGGTATAGCTTGTGGGATCGAAGATGTAGAAGATGAAGGTGTAGACAGTTTAACTGTAGAGGTAGTGTGTGAGGAAGAGAGTTGGACTGGAGATGGAGGGACTGATGAAGCTGGTGGGGGGCCATGTTGGAAATATGAAGTAATGGCTTGCATCAGTGGAGAGATGGAAGGAAAGGCAGGTTGAGAAGGCAAGATAAGAGAAGGTGGAGGTGATTGAGGTTGTTCTGGAATTGGAGGAGGCAAAATAGAGGGAACAGAGGTTGCCTCTGAGAGAGATGCTGTAGAGGAGGAAGCAGTTTTGTGCCTACGCTTCAGAGGAGAAGGTTCGGGTTCTAAGCTAGACTCCCTAGAATGGGAAGGGGAAATGGCACAGTCAGGAAGACCTGAAACACCTCCTTCTTCAGCAGATTCCTCTGGCAGGATAAGTTTCCTCTTACCACGCCTGACAGGAACAGCCTGAGAAACCTTTTTCTTGCCCGTAACCTGAATGAGCTCTCCTTTGCTGACCAACTTAATTCCCATCTTGCGCAGATTGATATCAGAATAATAACTTGTGGGCTTAAGTTTCACAGGTTCAATCTCCTCTGGAAGAGCAATATCAAGCTTGACAAATAACCGCATGAGGAGCAGATTGTATGGAAAAGAAGTGGCCTTGGAAGAAACAGCTAAAATCATCCTCCGGACAACAATGTACCCAACATTGAAGGGTTTCTTGAAATAGAGTGCAAACAGAACAAAGAGTTCCATTGCACTCACCTCATCATAGTGACCACCCTTGGGAACTATATTGAAATCAATCATGTGGCGAAATAATTTGGCCCTAGGGGTTAGATGCTTGCCCTTTAAAAGATCAAATGATTGGTTGGGGACCAAAGCTATTTCCCTAAGAAACTGTTTTCCATCAGAAGTGCCATAGAAAGGAAGCTCATTGCTTGTTACATAACTGTAGGGGATGTTGTCCAAATGTGGAGCACCCAGAAGGGCATTGATGGAACTAGGAGTAATTTCTATGCGTTTGTTGTACACATAGCTCTTCAGGGAAGTGAAATCGGAGGCAAAGGTAAGGTTGGCATAAAACATCCTAATTGCTTCCGGGAAATAGAAAGATTCGGTTTCAAAGAGACCTATTAATCCTAAATCCGTCAGGGGTTCAATAATGTCCATACCAGCCAACTTCTCAAAATACATACCCTTACTAAGAATTAGAGATCTGTACTGATAGTCGTTGAGGTACTTTACCTCGGCAGCTTCAGTAAGGAAGAAAAAAGACGGCCATTCCGTTCCACGAGGAATTTCTCGAGTATAACGATCAGAAACAATGGCCTTCTTCTTGGCCGGTTTGGAAACGGCGCGAGATGACTGACCTTGAGATATCATTTCTAGAAGGGAATTCGACAGAGGAGGTATGGTAGGGCAGGGGTTTTCAGAAAGAGCGCGAAAGATGAAGTGTACCGGCGAAGAAGAATGAATTTAAAAGAAATAACACATCGCCTTACGAAGAAGACATACGTGTCGGCAGATTAAGAAAAATATAATTTTCCGATGGATTACACGTGTCGGCAGAAATAAGAAAAACATCTTCCGATGCCTTCCTATAGATATGCATCTTCCGATGCCTATTGAAAAACATAGCATCTGCCGATGCCAACACAGAAGAGAAAAACACTCCAATACTTAGAAATTTTTCGACAAAGAAATAATCTTAGTTTTTCTCAACCCGAATGAGACCTAGCCTTATCCTAATATTATTGAAAGTCTTTTCATCTAAAGGCTTGGTAAAGATGTCAGCAAGTTGATCTACAGAGTTAACGAATTCTAAAGAAATATCACCTCTTTGAACATGATCTCGGATGAAGTGATATCTGACATCTATGTGCTTTGTTCTAGAGTGTTGAATAGGATTTTTAGAAATGTTAATGGCACTGGTGTTATCACACCGAATAGGAATCCTATCATAAAACAGATTGTAATCTTCCAAAGTCTGTTTCATCTAAAGCATTTGTGCACAACAACTACCGGCAGCAATATATTCACTCTCAGCAGTTGACAATGCAACAGAATTCTGTTTCTTCGAATACCAAGACACTAGAGATTCTCTTAGGAACTGACAAGTGCCACTAGTGCTTTTTCTATCAATAAGACTACCAGCATAGTCAGAATCTGAATAGCCAATCAGATCAAAAGAAGTGCCTTTAGGATACCATAATCCTAAGTCAAGAGTCCCACTTAAATATTTGAAAATTCTTTTGACAGCAGAGAGATGAGACTCCTTAGGGGCAGCCTGAAATCTAGCACAAAGACAAACACTAAAGAGTATATCCGGCCTACTTGCAGTCAGATATAGCAGAGAACCAATCATACCACGATATTTCTTAATATCAACATTTATTCCTTTTTCATCTTTATCCAGCTTAGTTGTGGTACTCATGGGAGTCTTGGAAGACTTGACAGATTCTAAACCAAATTTCTTAAGGAGTTCCTTAATATACTTTTCTTGGCAGAAGAAAATTCCATCAAGAGATTGACTAATCTGGAATCCTAAGAAAAACTTTAACTCCCCCATCATACTCATCTCGAATTCACTTTGCATGAGGGATGAAAACTCATTACACAATTTGACATTAGTTGAGCCAAAGATAATGTCATCGACATAAATTTGAACCAACAAAATGTCCTTCTCCTTTTGCATGGTAAACAGAGTTGAATCGGAGTTACCCTTTTTGAAATTCCTTTCCTCAAGGAAATTCTTCAATCTGTCATACCAAGCTCTAGGAGCCTGCTTAAGTCCATAGAGAGCTTTCCTAAGTTTGAAGACATGGTCGGGTTTATCAAAGGCTTCAAAACCTAAAGGTTGTTCTACATAAACTTCTTCCGTTATATAACCATTTAAAAAAGCACTCTTTACATCCATTTGGAAGAGTGTGAAGTTTTTGTAGCAAGCAAAAGCTAGAAGCATTCTAATTGACTCTAATCTAGCTACAGGGGCAAAGGATTCTTCAAAATCAATTCCCTCTTCTTGAGAGTATCCCTTAGCTACAAGTCTAGCTTTATTTCTAACAACTATCCCATTTTCATCCAATTTATTCTTATAAACCCATTTTGTTCCAATAATTGGATGATCCTTAGGCCTCGGAACAAGTTCCCATACCATGCTCCTTTCAAACTGATTTAACTCTTCTTGCATGGCCATAATCCAATTTTCATCACTCTCGGCCTCTTCAAACTTCTTAGGTTCTATTTGAGAGATAAATGCCACATTGGCACAGAGATTCCTAAGAGAGGATCTAGTCTTAACTCCTAAAGAAGGATCACCTAAAATTTCCTCTATTGGATGACTTCTAATATATTTCCAATCTCTAGGAAGATCTGCAGATTCATCTTTAACAGGAATGATGTCCAAAGAAGTAGAAGATGGTTCTAAAGACTTTACAATTTGAGAAGGATCATTAGATTTTTCCACAGAAAGAGAATCAAGTTGATTGTCCAAAACATCATCCTCATCCACATTGATTGTGGGTTGAGGGGTCTCATCAAAATTGACATGAACAGATTCTTCAACAACAAGAGTTCTCCTATTGAAGACTCTATATGCTTTACTTGACAGAGAATAACCAAGAAAAATTCCAATATCTGATTTAGAATCGAATTTTCCTAAGTTATCTTTGGTATTTAGAATGAAGCATTTACTGCCAAACGCTCTAAAGTATTTGACAGAAGGGGTTTTTCCACTCCAGAGCTCATATGGAGTTTTCTCTAGGATAGGTCTTATTGAGACCCGATTAAGCACATAACAAGCTGTTGAAACAGCTTCTGCCCAGAAATATTTTGGAAGGGAATTTTCATTCAGCATAGTCCGAGCAAGCTCTTGGAGAGACCTATTTTTCCTCTCAACAACACCATTTTGCTGAGGGGTTCTAGGAGAAGAGAAGTTGTGTTCAATCCCATGTTTGAGACACAAGAGTTCGAATCTATCATTTTCAAATTCTCCACCATGATCACTACGAATAGCAATTATGGTGAGCTCCTTTTCATTCTGAACTCTTTTCCTAAAACTAGAAAAGATTTCAAAAGTCTCATCCTTAGACTTTAGAAAATGAACCCAGGTGAATCTAGAGAAATCATCTACGATGACAAAAGCATAGAATTTGCCTCCTAAGCTTGCTATATTAGAAGGACCGAAGAGGTCCATGTGAAGGAGTTGGAGAGGCTTAGAGGTAGATATCTCACTCTTAGATTTAAAAGAAGATTTGATCTGCTTGCCCATTTGACAAGCCTCACAGACTTTATCCTTTTCAAAGGATATCTTAGGAATCCCTCTAACTAAGTCATCCTTAGTAATCTTAGCTAAGGTATCCATTCCTACGTGTCCTAATCTTCTATGCCAAATCCAAGCATCATGAGAAGAATTAACAGCAAGGCATTTCTCATTAACATGCTCAACAACATCCATATCAATAACATAGATATTTTCTTTTCTATAACCAGTGAACAGAGTTTTATCATTAGATGCATCTTTAATTATGCAGGAGTTAGATTTAAAAATCACTTCATATCCTTTATCGCATAATTGACTAATACTAAGCAGATTATACTTTAATCCTTCAACTAACAGCACATTTTCAATAATGAGATTAACACTGTTACCTATATTGCCGATGCCAACAATTTTGCCCTTTTGGTTTCCACCAAAAGTAACATTTCCTTTCTTTTTGTTGACAACAGCAAACATGGTTGAGTCTCCTGTCATATGCCTCGAACATCCACTGTCGAGGTACCACTGATTTCTTTCAGGAGAGCTGTCAACCTGCAAAACAGGAGATCAAGTTGTCTTCTTTGGTACCCAAACCTTTTGGGTCCTAGTGTTAGGTCTGGTTCCCTTGGGAACCCATTGAAGTCTACAATCAGGCCTACTTTTTCCTGTTTTGAGTGGACATACATATGATTTATGTCCTGCCTCATTGCATGCATGGCAAACAACAGATTTAACAAAAAAAGTCTTATATTCTCTCTTTTTGTTATCACCAGTATATCCAATGCCTGCTCTATCAAAGGTCATTCTTTGATCATTTATCAACATGTTCAGTTTATTACTACTAAGAGTCAATTTCTTAACAAAATAGTCTAAAAATTCATTTTTTTTTTTTCAGTTCATACACTTCCTTTTCAAGCTGATTGTTTTCATTTTCTTGCTTCTCAATTAATCTTGCATTTTCCTTTTTCAATGCATTGTACTTAGTTTTTAACATGCTGAATTGTTTTACTAGATCATTAAAAGCATCTACTATATCTCCATCATCGTCATCAATTTCACTGTCACTTAAGGTACAAGGAGATATAGAACTAACCTTATCTTCGTGAGCCATAAAACAGAGGTTAGCAACTTCCTCATCTTCTGAAGAAGAAGTGTCACTTTCACATTCATCCCAGGTAGCCTTCATGGCCTTCTTCTTGAGCTTTTTGGGAAATTTCTTCGCCTGAGGGCAATCTGCCTTCATATGGCCAGGCTTGCCGCAACCAAAGCAGGTGATTTCCTTCTCTTTTTGGGGTTTTTCACCCTTTGGAAATCTTCTTCCCTGCATTCTCTTCCTTTGGAGGAATTTGCTGAACCTCCTAGTGATGAGAGCTATATCCTCATCACCTTCATCTACATCTTCCTCATCAGATTCTTCATGTTTACTGGAGGAGGCAGAGGAGGCCTTCATGGCAATGTCCTTTCTCTTAGAGACCTCTTTCTCTTTGAGGTCCTCCTTTTCATTTTCCCTCATTGTGATCTCATGCGTCATGAGAGATCCAATGAGTTCCTCGAGCTTGAGAACCTTAAGATCCCGAGCTTCTTGAATGGCTGTCACCTTTGGTTGCCAGGCTCTGGGTAGGCATCTTAGAATTTTTCTTACCTGTTCTTCACCTGTGTAAGTCTTACCGAGAGCTTTTAAACCATTAGTAATGTTAGTGAACCGAGTAAACATAGATGAAATAGTCTCATCCTTTATCATGATAAAAAGTTCATACTCGTGTACTAACATATTTAATTTGCTCTCTTTTACTTGATTCGTGCCCTCGTGTGTAACCTCTAAAAGATGCCAAATCTCTTGGGCACTCTCACACCCTTGCACTCTATTAAATTCATCTCTATTAAGAGCACAGTACAGGGTGTTTACAGCCTTAGCATTAAGGCTTAGATTTCTCTTATCGGACTCAGTTAACTCAGAGGAGACCTTAGGGATACTTTTCCCTTCAACAGTTTTCATGGCCTTAAAAGGACCATTTTCTATAATACACCAGGTCTCGTAGTCTATGGCTTGAATGAATATTTTCATTCTAGACTTCCAATAGACATAGTCACTACCATCAAAGAATGGAGGTCTATTTGTTGCCTGACCTTCTATTTGGGAGTTGTTAATGTTGAATGCCATTTCAGATACAGCAATATCTCTTAGATAAACAACTTAGACAATAAATACCTTGCTCTGATACCAATTGTAGGACCGTAATTGTCTAAGAGGGGGGGGGTGAATTAGACTTTTTGATTTTACTAATTTAGACTTAATTTCTCTTCTTGATTAAAACTTAAATTTAACACAAGTATTCAAATAATGTAAAGAGAGAGAGAGAGAGAAATTCGACACCAGTACTTTTTACGTGGTTCGGCCAAACTGCCTACGTCCACGCTTCAAGGCTCACCCCTTGAAGATCCTTACCCTTCTCCTCACGAGAATAACTAGATCGGGATTCCGGGCTCCGATCAACTGCCTTTACAATTCTGGATTGAACTTGTCGGGCGTCAATCCACTGCCTTTACAAATGATTTGTATTTGTGAAATAGATCACAGACTACACTCTCACAGCAGAAGTCTCAAGTTCGAGTTTTTGAGAGATGTACAATGATTACAGAGTATGAAAACTTTTGCAGCTTAGGGCTATCAATTGAAAATTCGCAAAAGTCCTTCCTTCGTGTTTTGAGCTTGACTTATATACTCTGTATATTCTTCTTCTCCGAATTGAATGCATCTATCTTCAAATGAGAAAATGTTACCGTTGGGAAGCATCCGTACGAAACATTTATCCGTTGCATCTGAAAGTGTTGTTCGTCGTCGCCATTAATGTTCTGGAGTTAAAGCTTGAAAACGACGTCACTGTAGCTTCGCGGCTGGCTTTGAATTCTGGCGGAAATGCATCGGCAGAGACAGTTTAAATTAATGCCACGTCATCGGTAAATGCAACTTGTAGGGCCATCGGCAGATGATTCTTTGAATGCCATCGGCAGATGATTCTTTGAATGCCATCGGCAGATGAGTCTTTGAAGTTTTGTCGTCTAGTGATCGGCATGAGACACTTTGAACGACATCGGCAGATGCAACCTAAATGCTCAGACCACTTCATCGGCATGATTGTTCTTGACACGTCATCGACAGAGGCTTCACATATAATCGGCAGGAACAACTTGCCACGTCATCGGCAGAAGCTTCAAGTGTAATCGGTAAGAACAACTTGCCACGTCATCGGCAGAAGCTTCAAGTGTAATCGGCAAGAACAACTTGCCACGTCATCGGCAGAAGCTTCAAGTGTAATCGGCAAGAACAACTTGCCACGTCATCGGCAGAAGCTTCAAGTGTACTCGGTAAGAACAACTTGCCACGTCATCGGTAGAAGCTTCAAATGTAATCGGCAAGAACAACTTGCCACGTCATCGGCAGAAGCCTTCCTTCACTTTGTCGTGTAGCGATCGGCATAGGAATGCTTCTTTGTCTTTTAGCGATCGGCATAAGAATGCTTCTTTGTCTTTTAGCGATCGGCATAAGAGCAGTTGACATGTCATCGGCATATGTCTTCAAGGATGCTATCGGCAGATGAAAACTTCAAAACGGCGTCTTCTTCTGCTTAGCAATCGGCAGAGGCTTCCATTGTACAGTCATCGGCAGAAGCCCGAGTTTTACAGCCCTATTTTTCTGTTCTGCTTTGTATACTCAAGCCGATTTTATTAGACAACTAAAATACCCTTTTCAAGGGTATTTCCAAATAAACTCATATTTATAATACTCATTAAGTACACAGAATCAAATTGAATATTTAATACACACGTACATAATCAAAAACAAATTATGACTTAAACACTCTATAAGTCAACAGTACGAACATAATTATCCGACACATGACCTGGAATTAGCAACAGTTGTCTTTGCATTGAAAATTTGGAGACACTATCTGTATGGGTAGCAGTGCGAGGTGTTCTCTGATCACATAAGTTTGAAATACCTATTTACACATAAAGAACTGAATATGCGGTAACGAAGGTGGTTGGAGTTTGTTAAAGATTATGACTTTGAAATCAAACATCACCCAGGGAAGTTGAACAAGGTCGCAGATGCCTTGAGCAGAATGCCTTCTATGAGTCAGCCTTCACTTGCAGTGATGTCGGTGACGTTGAGGTCTGAGATTGAGAAGTTTGACATGGAGATTGTGGCTGAGTTGTCCACTATGCTCGCGAACATTTCTCTTAGGCCGACGATACTGGATAAAATACGATAAGCTCAACGGAAAGACTTAGAGTGTGAGAAGCACCATTTAAGCATGACATCTGAGGACACGTCTGATTTCAACTTGTCGGATGATGGCATATTAAAATTCAGGTATAGGTGGTACGTGCCTAACGACGAAGAGCTAAAGAAAGAAATCTTGATCGAGGCCCACTCTTCGGCCTATTCGATGCATCCAGGAAGCACCAAAATGTATCAGGATCTGATAACTCTTAAATTAGAGTTATTTTATATGGTATTTAATTGATAAAACTTGTATGAATTGAGTGAATGCAAGAATAAATTAGTAGGAATTTAATACAATTGCTATATAATGTTACAACATTAGTGTTTTGATTCAATTTAATATATTTATGTAGATTTTCCATTAAAAGTAGATTTTTCTCTTTAAATTGAATTTTATATTTTTGTATTTGAATGTAATTTTATTAGAAGGAAAATCAAATTCAAAAGCTGAATATTATGGAGGAAGATGAAGCAAATCACGTAAATTGAGGAAATTCGTTGCCGATTATGGAGAGAGAAAATGCTGGAATCATGGAAGAAATGGATTTATAATTAACAGCGGAAGATGTGACAAAAAGGGCAGCAGTAAACGAAAGCAATCGGTAGATGCAATAAAGAAAAGCTGGGAAGCGGAATAAGGTATTCTGGGCAGCAGATGATGTAGAAAGCTGGGCAGCGGATGATGTGAAGGAAATAAGAAAAGCTGGGCAGCACTGATGAAAAAACCATCGGAAGATGCTGAAAGAAGGAAATAAAATAAAGAAAATTGGGGCAGCGGAAGAAGTAAATTTGGGGCAGCACTAAAAGACGAAACAACAAGAAAAGAGAGAACCATTCTGGAAAAAAGCTATAAAAAAGGAGAATAATTAAATACTATTTAATTTGGAGAGAGAAGACACATGGATGGAGAATAAAAAGGGATTCTGATGAAGGAAAAAAGATATATTTTTGAGGGTGACTTCTTGCTGGAGAAGGAGCTCTGAACAGAGGAGGAGAACGACGACATTGCTGAATTTTCTTCTTCTTCTTCTTTATTACTATTTTTATGTTATTGAAAACTTTATTTTTATTTAGTATTGCTATCATGATTTTAGGCTAAATTATATATCTTGGTTAGGACGATAGTACTCGTTACGGTTTTTGCGACGATCTTGGTTTTGTTATGCAATTGTCTATTGAACAATTATTTGTGATATTTCTTGCTAAATCAAATCATATCGATAGATAGGTTGACGATTCATGTTTATATTGTATCGATAGATAGATATAAATTCTTAGATGCATAAATAATTAATTGGATTAAATTGTTACAACGTGGTTAACATTAATTCAATTGGCAATAAGAATGGGACAAATCTGAAATTCAATATTAGTTACATTTATTCTAGGTCGAATGAAATTTTAATTTGAATTTATCTAGGCAATTCGAAAGAATCCTAGAATTATTTAATTCTTACTGTTCATAGACAATGCTGCAGAGCATTACCAGAGCATCAGTAGTGAAATTATCGTAACGAAGAAATCGATCCTAGCCAAGGCCTTCTTTTATCGTTTTTACCTCGTTTATTCTGATTTACTGTGTTTCATCGTCATTTTGATTTTATTTCTAATTAATTTTCTTTATCATTTTAATATTTTTATAAGATTTTTATAGCAATTTACATACAATTAAAAATATCCTCGTGGGATCGATACTTTACTTACTTATTACTTCGTTAGCGACACGTACACTTGCGTGTAAGTGTGTAATATCACTAACAGGATCAAAAACAGTATTTCTGGTGGCCTAACATGAAGAGAGAGGTTGCCAGGTACGTGGAAACCTGTCTGGTTTGTCAGCAGGTTAAAGCCGAGCATCAGAGGCTGACAGGAACTTTGCAACCCCTGTCGATCCCGGAATGGAAATGGGAGTAGATTTCTATGGATTTTATTGTTGGACTCCTGAGAACGACGAATGGGCATGATAGCATATGGGTGATAGTGGACAGTTTGACGAAGTCGGCCCACTTTCTTCCAGTCAAAGCAACGTTTTCCATGGATCAGCTCGCTGAGCTTTATGTGCATGAAATTGTTAGACTGCACGAGGTGCCTGTTTCTATAGTTTCAGACCGAGATCCAAGGTTTACTTCGAGATTTTGGAAGAGTTTACACAAAGCCATGGAAACTCAGTTAAACTTCAGCACGACATTTCATCCTTAAACCGATGGTCAGACAGAACGAACGAATCAGATTCTTGAGGATATACTCAGAGCGTGCGTGCTGGAATTTCAAAGCTCGTGGAGCAAGTATTTGCCACTCATCGAGTTCTCATATAATAAAAGCTTTCAGGCTACGATCAATATGGCTCCGTATGAGCCGCTGTATGAACGGAAATGCAGGTCTCCGCTGTATTGGGATGATGTTGGCAAGGCTAGCATAGTAGGCCCAAATATTTTACAGCAAACGACAGAGAAGATTGCCGTTATCAGACAGCGCATTGAGATAGCCCAGAGCCGTCAGAAAAGCTATGCTGACAATAGACGAAGGGAGTTGGAATTTAATGAAGGTGACGAGGTTTAGTTAAAAATTTCTCTGTTCAAAGGCATTATGAGGTTCGGGAGACGGGGCAAGCTAAGCCCTCATTACGTGGGACCCTTCCTTATTTTGAAGAAGATCGGGAAGATGTGTAACAACCGGTTCTAACGAACCAGTTCTCTATTCTTTTTAAATTAATGGCACGCTTTAAAAGACAATAATAAAAGTAAGGTTAATGGATGACTAGGCAAGGGTATAAGGGTAATTGGAAATTTAAAAGTGGATAACGTATTTAAGGAGAGAGGTTTGGGTTTAATGCACTGTAGCCGCCACTATTCTGTTTACCATTTCTAATTGAGCCTTCAGCTCTCCAGCAGAACCCTTTTAGACATTCTCTTGCTCGATTATCTTTCAACCTAGGTAAGTTTTCCTCGTTTTTCTTGTATTTTAGCAGTTAGGTAACTGAAGGAGTACAATGTGAGAAATTTTGAGGATGTTGTGATTGAGAGTAGGTTCGAGTTTTGGTGATAAATAGGAATGCACGGGTAGCAGGGTTTCAAACTGGTTTCCTCAAACTCCTGATAGATTCTTGGTGAAGTTTAGTGAAGGTTTGATTAATGTACTGTTATAACTTTAAGTGAGCGAGCTTCTAAAGTAGCTTACAGCCGAGCGATTTCCAAGAGACCAAGTAAGTAAAGTATGTTTGTGCCTTCGGGCCTACATCACAAAACAGTAGGGTTGTGCATGCTTGAATGTGTTTGTATGTCATGCATCATGTTTTGAAAATATGCGAAAATGAATTTACATGAAATAGCATGGTAAGGAATGAACAGACTGTAACAGTTGTTAAGGGAACTAATCCGCCCCTTAATCGAGAAAGAAGATGTATGACTTTGGGATAAGTGATCCAAATCCCAATTTCATAGGGGGATCTGAACAGTTTGTTAAGGGAATTAATCCGCCCCTTAATCGAGAGAGAGGATGTATGACTTTGGGAGAAGTGATCCAACTCCCAATTTCACAGGGGATCAGATCAAAAACGATTGCATATACAACTGAGATGAGAAAGTAGAAACTGCATGTTTAGGAATTTATGTTTCAGCATTTCATTTCATATTTGCTTTACTTACTTAATATTAGTGTAACACCTGCGATTTCTCTAATGCGTATAGGCTTGCAAAGTAGCGCTCCGAGCCAGGGTGGGTTCGGGGGCGTTACAATTAGGCTGATAGATGAGTTTTGTGATGTAGGTGAAGAAGTGACAGCAGGTGTGTTCTCTGAGTTTGCTGAGAACTAGGCAGGTTGGAGGGGTGCATTCATGCACTGATCTGGCAACTGATGGGGCAGTTTAACTGGTGTCAATAGATGAAAAGGTTTAGTGAACCTTGATTCAATTTAAACATGTTGAGAGTTTTAATGACAGCAGTAGTTTTGATGTTCTGAATACGATTGAAACTTTTTGGTAGTGATACTCTGTTAATTTTAATAGCAGTTTTTACCAAATTTTAAAGTAGTACACGAATTTATGTAATTTTGAACGGTTTTAGCAAAATGCTCAAGTCCTTTTTGGTAGTCGAAGTTTTTTTTTTGTTTATAGTGAAATTGTTGCTATGCTGTTTTCGTTGAGTGTTTTGATCTATCGACAGATGTTGAGTATTTTTGATCTATCGGTAGATGATGTCTATCGGTAGAAGTCGGTGGATGTGAGTATTAAATTTGTCGTTTTGTAATCGGAAGATGTCTTCAGAAGAAGCCATCGGAAGATGTCTTCAGTAGATGTCATCGGTTGATGTCTTTGGTATAAGTCTTTAGTAGCTTTGTTGTTTTGGTAATCGGATGATGTAGGAAGAAATTTGTCGTTTTGCGATCGGTAGATGTGAAGTGAGGATTCTTGTCGTCTAGCGATCGGAAGACGTAGTTTGTTCTATCGGCAGATATGAGCTGAGAATGTTTGTCATTTGTGAGCGGTGGACGTCATTTGCCGAATCATTTCAATTGCATGGATATCACGTGGTTTGTGCGGTAGAGGTGTTTTGTCATTTAGTGACCGGTCGATGTGTTCTGTTCTGTTTGTAAGTAAAAGACTTTTGTCGTTTAGTGATCGGTCGATGTGTTCTGTTTTCTTTTTTTCTTTCAACCAACTGTCTTGAATATTTTAACTATTTAATAAATATTGTTTTTATACGATGATTTTTCCGCTGCAAGTTTCAACGTTTTAAGAGTCAAATCTTGATCATTGAATGAAATTTTAAAATTTTCTCAAAAAGTCATAGTTCGATTCAGTATCTTGTGTAGCGAACCGGGTTCAGATAACTCGGGGCGTTACAATGTGGTATCAGAGACATTAGTTAAACCGTTCAAAAGATTACTCATCATTGCCGATCGTCGCATGAAAGTACTCCAACAACTGTAAGTATTTATGTTAGCCTTAGTTATTAGATGTTTATGAGAGTAGTTAACCCTGTGCAAGAAATCTAGTAAGATGTCTAGACGACCAGGCAGACCAAGAGTACCAAGAGAGATACCGAATCCGGAACGTGAAGAAGATCCTAGCGTGATTAGGCAGTTGACAGATTTAGTGCGTCAGCAAACAGACCTAGTGCGTCAGCAGTCCGATCAGTTAGGAGTTCTGTTGAACCGAGAGGTACAAGGAAGTGCCAACTCGAGTTCTAGCAATGAACATTCTGGAGATAGATTCAGGAGGCTACGACCACCCACGTTTGATGGACAGTCATCTGATCCGATTATTGCTGAAGGGTGGCTTAGAAAGATTGAGAGTATGTTTAGATACGCCAACATTGGAGAAGAAGACAAGGTCACGTTGGCAACGTTTCATTTGGCTGGTGATGCTCAACTCTAGTGGGAAACAATAGAGACCACCACTGATGTTTTGGTGATGTCTTGGTCACAATTCAAGGACATTTTCTATGAGAAGTATTTCAACAGCACTGTCCAAACTGCAAAGAAGTTGGAATTTCTGAACTTGAAGCAGACAGGGTCTGTGGCCGAGTACAATAGGCAATTCGAGTCCCTGTCCAGGTTTGCTGGACATTTTACTCACAGGGACGAGGATAAGTTGTTCAAATTTGTGCATGGGCTGAAACCAGAAATTTACCGAGGGGTTAAATTTTGTGGTGTTAAAGGCTTGACATTCAGTGAAGTCGTATCCACTGCTCTGGAAATGGAAGAAGCTGAAAGAAAGTGTGCTGGGCCAAAGGAGGTCCCACAAAATTTTGTCCAGCAACACCAACAAAGAGGAATGAAGAGGCCTAGTGAAGGCCAGAATAGCCAAGGAATAGGAGGGAAGATACAGAATGTCAGGAAATTCCCCTAGTGTCCTAAGTGTTTGAAGAACCACCCGGGCGAGTGCAGATTGGGCTTTGGGAAGTGTTTCAACTGTGAGGAGGTTGGACACACGATCAAAGAATGCCCGAAGCCTAGAATCACCAGATGCTACAATTGTAACAAAGTCGGCCATATTAGCAAAGACTGCCCAGCTCCTAAGAGTGGCCCTGCTATGATTAAACCGAGATATTCTCCATGATGGAGTCGGGTGAGGAACAGCCCGCTGTTGTATCAGGTACTATATTGATCAACTCTATACCTGCTTTTACTTTAATAGATTCTGGTGCAACACATTCATTTATAGCATCTGCATTTGCTGTTAAGCTAGACGTACAACCTACGCCATCTGAACATATATTTAATGTCACGTTACCCTCTGGTGAATGCATGCACTCTAGCCGAGTGATGCTTAATAGTGTGGTGATAGTGAAAAACAAGAATTTACCTGCTGATCTCATTATTATGGATATAATGGGAGTTGATGTAATCCTAGAGATGGACTGGTTGTTTAAGCACCACGCCACGATTGATTGTAGGACTGGAATAGTTAGCTTCCAACCCCTTGGTAGTTTGAAACATACCTTTTAAGGTTCGAAGAAGAATAAGGAAATATCTGTGATGACTTCTATTAACACTAGACCTTCCCTATGTAGAGAGTATTCGTGCTTCTTAGCTAGCGTTTTAGACACACAACTTGTTGGAAAAGCAAATCTTCAAAATGTCTTAGTTGTCCAAGACTTTCCAGAAGTATTTTTGGATGACCTTCCTGGTTTACCACCAGATAGAGAAATTGAATTTGTTGTAGATGTTTACCCCAGTGCCGAGCCTGTGTCTAAGAATCCATATAGGCTAGCACCAACAGAACTTAAAGAATTAAAGAAACAGTTGGAGGATCTGTTAGAGAAAGGGTTCATACGCCCTAGCTTTTCACCGTGGGGTGCACCTGTCCTTTTTGTCAAAAAGATGGATGGATCGATGCGGATGTGCATTGATTATCGGGAACTAAATAAGCTAACTGTCAAGAACAAGTATCCATTGCCAAGGATTGACAATTTATTCGACCAACTTAATGGTGCAAGAGTTTTCTCTAAGATTGACCTTAGGTCCGGTTATTACCAGTTGAAGGTTAAATCTGAAGATATCCCAAAGACTGCCTTTCGCACAAGGTATGGACATTATGAGTTTTTGGTTATTTCCTTTGGATTGACTAATGCACCGGCAGCCTTCATGGATCTTATGAATAGAGTGTTTCATGAGTATTTGGACAAGTTTGTCATTGTGTTTATAGATGACATTCTAATCTATTCTAGTACTAAGGATGAGTATGCAAGGCTTTTGAGCTTGGTGTTAAGATTACTTAGACAACACCAACTTTATGCTAAGTTTTCCAAATGTGAGTTCTGGTTAGACAGAGTTCACTTTCTTGGCCACGTGATCTCTGGAGATGGAATATCTGTCGATCCAGTCAAGGTTCAAGCACTTAGGGAGTGGTCCCAACCGAAGAGTGCTGCGAATATTCGGAGTTTCCTTGGATTAACAGGATATTACAGAAAATTTATTGAAGGATTTTTGAAGATTGCATCACCCCTCACTCGGTTAACAAGGAAAGATATCAAGTATGCTTGGATAGAGGAGTGTGAATCCAGTTTCCAGACTTTGAAACAGAAACTGACCAATGCCCCAATATTAACCCTTCCTGTTGAGAATGGTAAATTTAGCATTTACTGTGATGCATCCAAGATTGGACTTAGCTGTGTCTTGATGTAAGAGGGAAAGGTAATAGCCTATACTTCTAGACAGTTGAAAATTCATGAGAAGAATTACCCTACACATGACTTGAAATTAGCTGCAGTAATATTTGCACTTAAGATTTGGAGGCATTACCTATATGGACAAACTTGTGAAATATTCTCGGACCATAAATGTTTGAAATATATCTTCACACAAAAAGAATTAAATATGAGGCAACGTCGATGGTTGGAATTTGTAAAGGATTATGATTTTGAGATTAAATACCATCCCGGCAAAGCTAACGTAGTGGCCGATGCCTTGAGCAAATGACAACATCAACCCCAGCTATGATTTTCGATATGCCATTAGCCTTAGAGTCAGAATTCCAAAGGCTTAATCTAGAAGCAGTGCACAGTGTGTCAGCCATGCTTACTGCCATATCCTTGAGACCTACCATTCTAGAAAGAATAAAGGAAGCTCAGACAAATGATATAGAGTGCAACAAGTACAGATTAAGCATAGAATCTACTGTTAATTCAGATTTCAATTATTCCAATGATGGGATCCTTAAGTTTAGAAATAGATAGTTTGTTCCTTCCATTAAAGAACTTCGAGAGGAGATTCTTTCTGAAGTACATTCTTCTAGATTTTCTTTCCACCCTGGAAGTACGAAGATGTACAAGGACCTCAAACAGCATTATTGGTGGCCAAGTATGAAAAGGTGTGTGGCAGAGTATGTAGGATCATGTTTGTGCTGTCAGCAGATTAAAGCTGAGCATCAGAGGCCTGCAGGTACCAGTTCCCGAATGGAAATGGGAAAAAATAACGATGGACTTCGTTGTGGGATTGCCTCGAACAGCAAAGGGATATGATGCAATCTGGATAATAGTAGATCGATTAACCAAATCTGCCCACTTTCTGCCTATGAGGATGACATACTCGATGGATCAGCTTGCTGAATTGTATGTGCAAGAGATTGTTACGTTACATGGAGTTCCAGGTACCATAATTTCAGACCGAGATTCTAGATTTACATCTAAGTTTTGGAAGAGTTTGCACAAGGCTATAGGAACACAGCTTAGTTTTAGCACAACTTTTCACCCTCAAACAGACGGACAATCCGAGAGAACTATTCAGACCTTAGAAGATATGCTCCGGGCATGCATATTAGATTTTCAAGGATCTTGGAGTAAATATTTATCATTGGTGGAGTTTTCTTATAATAACAGTTTTCAGGCAACAATAGGGATGGCACCTTACGAAGCATTGTATGGACGAAAATGCAGATCACCTTTGTACTAGGATGAAGTTGGTGAAGCACAGTTGCTTGGTCCTGAAATTGTGCAACAAACTGTTGAGAAGGTTGCCCTCATCTGCTAGAGGATCTTAACAGCTCAAAGCCGACAGAGAAGCTATGCTGACAGAAGACGCAGAGAATTAGAGTCTGAAGTAGGTGATGAAGTTTTTCTTAAGGTATCATCATTCAAAGGAGTTGTGAGATTTGGTAAGAGAGGCAAATTGAACCCCAGATTTATTGGACCCTTTTCAATCTTGAAAAGAATTGGGAAGGCAGCTTACGAATTACAGCTACCAACCTCTATGGAAGGAATCCATAATGTGTTCCATGTTGAAGAAGTGTGTACGAGATCCTTCACAGATTGTGGAACAGTAGAGTATCGAAGTTCATCCTACTCTTGCATATGAGGAGAAACTAGTAAGGATCCTAGACTATGCTGTGAAAGTGTTGCGTAACAAAGAAGCTCCACTGGTGAAAGTCTTATGGCATAACCAGAACATAGAGGAGACAACTTGGGAGCGCCAGCAAGACATGATGGACCAACATCCAGAATTATTCAGGTACTGAATTTTGAGGACAAAATTCTTTTAAGGAGGGTAGATTGTAACACCCGGTTCTATCGAACCATTTCTCTATTATTTTTAAATTAATGGCACGCTTTAAAAGACAATAATAAAAGTAGGGTTAATGGATGACTAGGCAAGGGCATAAGGGTAATTGAAAATTTAAAAGTGGATAACGTATTTAAGGAGAGAGGTTTGGGTTTAATGCACTGTAGCTGTCACTATTCTGTTTATCATTTCTCTTTGAGCCTTCAGCTCTCCAGCAGAACCCTTTTGGCGATTCTCTTGCTCGATTCTCTTTCAACCTAGGTAAGTTTTCCTCGTTTTTCTTGTATTTTAGCAGTTAGGTAACTCAGGGAGTACAATGTGAGAAATTTCGAGGATGTTGTGATTGAGAGTAGGTTCGGGTTTTGGTGATAAATAGGAATGCACGAGTAGCAGGGTTTCAAACTAGTTTCTTCAAACTCCTAATTGATTCTTGGTGAAGTTTAGTGAAGGTTTGATTAATGTACTATTATGATTTTAGGTGAGCTTCTAAAGTAGCTTACAGCCGAGCGATTTCCAGGAGACCAGGTAAGTAAAGTATGCTTGTGCCTTCGGGCCTACATCACAAAACAGTAGGGTTATGCATGCTTGAATGTGTTTGTATGTCATGCATCATGTTTTGAAAGTATGCGAAAATGAATTTACATGAAATGGCATGGTAAGGAATGAACAGACTGTAACAGTTGTTAAGGAAACTAATCCGCCCCTTAATCGAGAGAAAGGATGTATGACTTTGGGAGAAGTGATCCAAATCTTTTATTTCACAGGGGGATCTGAATAGTTTGTTAAGGGAACTAATCCGCCCCTTAATCGAGAGAGAGGATGTATGACTTTGGGAGAAGTGATCCAACTCCCAATTTCACAGGGGGGATCAGATCAAAAATGATTGCATATATAACTGAGATGAGAAAGTAGAAACTGCATATTTAGGAATTTATGTTTCAGCATTTCATTTCATATTTGCTTTATTTACTTAGCATTACGCTAATAGATGAGTTTTGTGATGTAGGTGAAGAAGTGACAGCAGGTGTGTTCTCTGAGTTTGCTGAGAACTAGGCAGGTTGAAGGGGTGCATTCATGCACCGATCTGGCAACTGATAGGGCGGTTTAACTGGTGTCAATAGATGAAATGGTTTAGTGAACCTTGATTCAATTTAAACATGTTGAGAGTTTTAGTCATAGCAGTAGTTTTGATGTTCTGAATACGATTGAAACTTTTTGGTAATGATCCTCTGTTAATTTTAATAGTAGTTTTTACCAAATTTTAAAGTAGTACACGGATTTATGTAGTTTTGAACGGTTTTAGCAAAATGCTCAAGTCCTTTTTGGTAGTCGGAGTTTTCTTTGTTTATAGTGAAATTGTGGCTATGCTGTTTTCGTTGAGTGTTTTGATATATCGGCAGATGTTGAGTATTTTTTATCTATCGGTAGATGATGTCTATTGGCAGATGTTGAGTATTTTGATCTATCGATAAATGATGTCTATCGGTAGAAGTTGAGAATTTTGTCTAACGGTGGATATAGTCCATCGGTAGATGTGAGTATTAGAATTTGTCGTTTTGTAATCGGAAGATGTCTTCAGAAGAAGCCATCGGAAGATGTCTTCAGTATATGTCATCGGTTGATGTCTTTGGTATAAGTCTTTAGTAGCTTTGTCGTTTTGGTAATCAGATGATGTAGGAAGAAATTTGTCGTTTTGCGATCGGTAGATGTGAAGTGAGGATTCTTGTCGTCTAGGGATCGGAAGACGTAGTTTGTTCTATCGGCAGATATGAGCTGAGAATGTTTGTCGTTTGTGAGCGGTGGACGTTGTCTGCCGAATCATTTCAATCGCATGGATATCACGTGGTTTGTGCGGTAGAGGTGTTTTGTCGTTTAGTGACCGGTCGAGGTGTTCTGTTCTGTTTGTAAGTAAAAGACTTTTGTCGTTTAGTGATCGGTCAATGTGTTCTGTTTTCTTTTTTTCTTTCAACCAACTGTCTTGAATATTTTAACTATTTAATAAATATTGTTTTTATACGATGATTTTTCCGCTGCAAGTTTCAACGTTTTAAGAGTCAAATCTTGATCATTGAATGAAATTTTAAAATTTTCTCAAAAAGCCATAGTTCGGTTCAGTATCTTGTTTAGCGAACCGGGTTCAGATAACTCGGGGCGTTACAAGATGGCATATCGATTGCAGCTCCCAGCATCAATGGAGAGCGTCCACAACATCTTTCACGTATCCATGCTCAGGAAGTGCATGTGTGACCCGTCGCATGTCGTACAAGCACGGGTGATTGAGGCGCAGCCGACGCTAACTTACGTGGAAACGTTGGTACAAATCCTGGAATCCTCTATCAAAGTATTAAGAAAAAAAGAGATCCCACTAGTCAAGGTGTTATGGCCGAATCACGGCGTAAAGGAAGCCACCTGGGATAGACAAAGGCTATGATGGCTAAATACCCAGAGTTATTTGTGTAATCAATTTTGTCGACAAAATTTCAATTATGGTGGATGGAATATAACACCCAATTTTACGGGTTTTTGAATTTTGCGCGCAATAATATTTTTGTAAATAATTGAAATATGTTTATTTTGCGAACTGAGAGTTTTAATGGAACCCACACGATTAATATAGATTTTAGGAGAAATATGAGAATTTAAGAAATTCAAACTGAAATGTAACGTTCAAATTTCCGCTTCTAACCCTATAGTGGTTTAATTCGTAAAAATAGTAAATTAAATCCGTTTGGCGAACGGAAAGTTTTATTATAGCCCTAGTAATAAATCGGAATTATTGGTGAAATAAGAAAATTTTGGAGAAACCAAACCGATAGTCGAACAATAGGATAACGGAAAACTAAGCCAAATGGCAAACTTGTCATTTGCCAACCCAAAATCAATTAAATGCCAAAAAACCCTTCTTTTCTCCACACTTAGTATTTTACAGAGCTCATCTTCTCTAGCGACGATTCCTCCACGGAGATTTTTCTTCTCCTCCACGGTTCCTCATCATTCTCCTCTGATCTTCGAAGTTCCTTCACGTTTTCTCCTCCTATCGTGATTCTTGGTAAGTCTCTAGTGTTTTCTGGCTTTAGTTCTTGATTTTTAGAGGTTTGAACGTTTAGGGTTTCGTAAGAATTTCGTAGAAATAGTCGGGATTTTGTTAGAAAACGTTATAAATCACCTTATTAACGATTATTGGGCGAAATAATGGATGTATTTGACGTTTAGGTTGAAAAATCGGGTATGGAGCTTTGGAAAACCTCCATTAATGGAGTTTAAGGATTTGTGAGCATAAATTGCTCGACGAAATGCCCGAGAGATGTTTGTTAGAATTTTAGGAAATTTTCTTTAGTTAGGAGTTTCGTTAGTTTACGAAATTTCGATGTTTAGGTTCGATTTTAACAAAAGACATTGTTAAATGCTTTAGGTGACAAGGCTCGAATCAAGGAGCTCGGTGTGCTAAGGACCCGAGGTAAGTTCTCGTGACATTACTGTGACTGATTGGCCTACACCACATGTCGGAATTTGTGTTGAGGATTATTGGTACTTGGTTTGTTTAATTGCTTTGGTTGGGTAGTTAGGATTTGTTGCTTTTATAGGTTACGCTTTTATTGTCTTGATGGTATACATGATGTATGTTTATGTTATGCTATTGTTTGTCATGCATCATTGTTTATAAATGTCATGAAAAAAGAATTTGTGCATTGATTTCATGAAAATGGAAATGTAAAGAACGAAAGTAAAGTATCACAGTAAATAACCATGGCATGGGGTTATCGGGGATGAGGTTCAGACCCAGCGTTCCATGGTGAGCGGGTTTCCCTCCCTTCAGATGGTGTGGGCTGTCTAACCGCTTGATGTGCCCTATCCATCTGTCAAGCGTTTTCGATAACCATAGACTGACACGTACTGATAAATGAAATGACATGGACGACTTTCATAGCATTGAACATACATGATCATGCATAGACATTTACGTAGAATTTACTAAGATTTATTCTCATGTGTGTCTTTATGGTGTAGGTGATCTCGATCAAGGTGAGGAAGATGTTCCTCCACCCGAGGAAAGAGTGGATTGAAGGAACATGCCTATTGGGAGTGCGCTGTGCAGTCGGTGCGAACTTGACTTGTGGGAGCAGTAGGTTAAGTGCTTTGGGTAGTTTTGGGATTGAATGGGCTGATGGGTGATAGTTGGGTGAATTGTATAGTTGAATCATTATAGGATGCTTGGTATCTAATAGTTGATAAATTGATGTGTTCGATGATTTTAGGTTGGTGAACTTGATTTATGGATGTGTATTTTGTGGATTGAGGAATGCATGGGGTAATGGTGTTTTAGTATAAGTAGTGGAGAAGAGGAATGAGGGGAGGAGACGTGTGAAGATGGAGTAAGGAAGCAGCTCACTGGAATTAAAGTCCAGAGAGCTGGCCGATCGATTGCCGGGAGAGAGGGGGGGGGGGGGGGGGGGCAATCGATCGGCTGACGTTTATGGGTGATTTTGCCTAAGTTAGTAAGTCTTCTGGTAAAGGGCCACATCGACCGATTTTTTAGTCGGGGTCGATATCCATAGAGAAGATCTCGGTCGAAGTCATCGACCATTTATAGTGAAGTGTTCGGTCGAGAATGTCGACCGATATTATTACTGAGGCCACATTGATCGAATTTAGTCAATGTTGATTGTCGACCCCCACTGTTCACTTTGAAGAAACCCGAGAGAAGTTAAGTGTTATTTATCTCGACCGAAGAAACCCGAGAGAAGTTAAGTGTTATTTATCTTGACTGAAGAAACCCGAGAGAAGTTAAGTGTTATATTTCTTGACCGAAGAGTTTCAACCCGAGAGAAATTAAGTGTTGATCTATGTTATAGACGTCGACCGATTCTGTTGTGGTCGTAACTCTTCATGTAATGTGTCTTGTCGACCGAAACTCCTATTTTATTATTTTAACACTGACACTTAAGTATAGTTTCAATTCAAGAATTGCACATGTAGTACATCTTCCGCTGAATGATGTTAATTGACTTTAAACGAGTACGATTAAAGAATGGAAACGAAAGATAAAAGTTTTATGGGATTTTCGAGAATAGTGGCAAGGGTAATTTATGGGACATTACACAAACTGAAGTATTTTATCCTCCTCCCGGGTCATCATATGGCTGGAAAATCGAGATAGAGACTCAAACTGCTTGATGTACTCTCCAACTGATCCTGTCTGCTTTAACTGTAAGAACTCTAGCCTCTTGGCAGCTTAGACTATTTGATTGTAGTATTTGTCGAAAAACAAATCTTTAAACTCCTTCCAGGTCAAACCTTGAGCACCGGTGGTAGCCTCCACCATCTCCCATCAACTTTGGGCATCATTAACCAGATGGAAAGTTGCGCACTTTACTTTGTTGCCTTCCTCCGCATCGGCGTACTTGAACATATTCTCTATTGTATATATCCATCGCTCGGCAGCTGTCGGGTCTGTCAACCGGCCTTCAAACGCTGGAGGCTTCAACCTCCGGAACTTGTCCCCACTTGAACTAGCTCCGATATTTCCCGGTCCTCCCTGACCTAAGAGCGATCCAAATAATTCGGCTTGCCTCCCAACTATCTATACAAGCTGCTTTACTGACTCCTCCAGCTGATTTCTAGGTTGTTCTGGTTCATTTCTAGGTCGATCGGGTCGTCCTGGGTTCCTCTGTATTTTAATTCTAATCCTGTACAAGGTTAAAACAATCTAATTTTAGATATAAACTAACTAAAGGAAAGAAATACTTACAGTCGGTGAAGCACGTTGCATGGCGGCTAGCATTGTCGGGTTATCCTTTGAACGACTCGACCATTTTGCTCTGATACTAACTTGTAACGCCCCAAACCCACCCCGGCTCGGTGCGCTACTTTGCATAACTCTATCCCAATGAAAACGAAGTTTAAAATAATTTTTTGATAAAATTTTGACTCGATTTTTGGATTTTTTGAAACCTCAAAAATGGTTGGAAAACGTGCATAAAATACGTGCTAAACGTGTTGAAAAATATCAGGTTAAAACAGATTAGAAATAGGAAAAAATTTTAAAAAAATTCGAAGTAGCACTCTTGAGCGCCGCGCGCGCGCACCCAAGGCATGCAGTGCGCTCACAACCACGCGCCGCGCGCGCGTAATACGTGCAGGAGGTGCCGATCGATCGGCAACCTCTCGGGTTGCCGAACAAAAAACAGCCACATTTACCGATCGATCGGTGCTGGGAACTATGCGTGCCCAGCTCGGCGCTTGCGCGCCTTGCGCACGCCTCACCCGGCCACTGCGCTTTTTCTTCTCTTTTCTTCAATTTTTATACATCCAACTCACCTAACTTTACCCCAAAACCTTTCCCGACATTCCTGACTTATTGACATATGAAAAATCCCGAAACTCGACTCTAAGACATCAACGAAAACGCAAAAATAAACAATGCTTTATTAATAAAACTCGAGTAGGATAACGGTTAATATTTTCTAAAACCATAAATCTGAAAACCCAAACTTTTATACAAAATTCCAAAACAAATTCAAAGCAACATTTAAAAGGTTATAAAACCAATCTCATTTCCACCAAACAAAATCCAACACAAACTACCTATATACAATCAAAATGTACCCATCCCACACACACTCCCAGAAAATCCTGGTCGAGGCGCCCCTACAATTGCCTGCACCGACGTGCCCCATGCGTCGCCGACTGCTCCCTAGTCCTAGGCTCCCTCATCAAGCTCACCTGAGTATACGTCGTCACCTACACCACAGAACATAAAAAAGTAAGTCTAATGCTTAGCAAGTAGGGAATAATGAATGCAACAAAACACAAACAATTCTCCTAATATATGCAGTTTCTAACTCTCCGTTGTGCTCAGTTCATGTTTGTTACATTAATCTTTCCATAAGCCGTGTTGATCAAGTAGGCACACATCTCATAACTGTCTAAGGCGGCCACGCCTTGGTCCAACCGAGCAAAATCGGATGGCACACATCTCATAACTGTCTAGGATGACCATGCACGATCTTCCTCCCCCACATCGATCGTAGAACTCTATAACTATCTAGGAGTTTATACTTATGATGTCTTAAGTATTTTAGCCAAACATCTCTCGTAGAGGTCCCCTAGGGGTGCTACACTCCAGCACTTATTCCCGACAAGGCAACTCTACTCAAGACCAATTTTGTAATTCTTTTATCTCATTACGTTTCACACTCATGATTCAAAACAATGCAAAAACTCGTATTTGACGTAACTCAAAACCATGATGCATATTAAGAAAATAGTCAACACAACACAACACATAACAAACAACCAACCATTAAACCCTACCGTTCCATGGTGTAGGCCCGAAGGCAACAAAACCGATCGATCGGCTAAATGTGGTGATCGATTGGTTGAAGCTAAAGAATTTCAAGAAGTTGGCGAAGCAAAAAAGTAGCCAATCGATCGACCATCTTAGGCGATTGATCAGCTGAAGATTTTACAAGAAGCAGAAAAGTACCCGATCGATCGGCTATCTTCAAGCGATCGATCGGCTACCGCTAGAAAACATAGTTGTTTTAATCTGAGTTGTTGATCTGAATTAGGAAATAAAAGAGGATAGAGGCAACCATAATGAGGTGGACAAGATTCATTGGGAGGCAAGCATTCAGAAAAATTCATTCGGGAGGAGATTATTGAGTGAAGACAGAAGCAAGAGGAGCAGAAAGAATTTCTACCATCAACAAATCCAATTTTCTCTTATTCATCCTTCATCTCTTGAAACTATGTTTATTTTTATTTCTATTTGTATTTTATTTTCTTCTAGCATGAACTAAATTTCTCTTCTAAAGCTACGATGTAGCCAGACAATATTTATTTTCTGTTTCATCGTTTAATTAAATTCAATAAGTAATTCTTCCAATATTGCTAATGCATTTAATTCCCGTTTTTAAAGCTTGTAAATTTCTAGCCAATCTTTACTTGATTTTTGTGGTATTTTGAGACTGAGAGGTGATGAACACCTGAGCAATGGAATTAATGTCAGAAATATGCATAGGCTAGAGATAGTTACGGTATTGTTGTAATCATTGTAATTTATCAATTTAATTGTATTTGATTAATGATAGGATTTGAGACTGAGAAGTGATAACCCATTAATCAAATAAACTAAGCAATGCTTGAGAGAAATTGTATTAGAATTTAGCGAAACCGATCATCAACATAGGAAGAATATTTATGAATATAATTAGGAAAGACTGAAATAAATATTGTTTTGGTGAAATCGTAGTACCTAAGTTTTTATTTATTAAATCTACTCTCATTCTATCTGTTTTGTTATTTTACATTAGTTTACTTTAATTGTTTTGGTTATTTAATTTAACTTCAATTATATAACCATAAATCGTGTGTTCAATTTAGAATTAAGATTAATAAATTCGATTATTAATTAACAAGTCATTATGGGTTCGACACTCTATTTATCATTTTATTACTTGTTGCAACTCGTACACTTGCGAACTATTTTTCACAACAAGTTTCTGGCGCCGTTGCCGGGGACTTTAATATTAATATCGAATTAATTATTTTTAGTTTTATTTTGAATTCTATTTATTTTATTTCTTTATTTTTCTGTCATTTTCAGGTGCATGCGTAAAAAAGAAAACGATAATCTTCTCCCGCTTAATCCTGAGATCGAGCGTACGTGTCGACAACATCGTAAAGAGAGAAGAGAAGTTATTCAATCAGCGTGTGTCATCATGGGAGATAACGGGGAAGACAATACTGAAAATCAAACCTTGCTGAATTATGTTATGCCTACTGTATCTGGAGTGCATTTAGCTATTTTTAAATCGGCCATCGCTGCTAATTTTGAAATTAAGCCGAGCACCTTGCACATGATTCAACAATCTTAGTTTAGTGGATTACCTTTTGAAGACCCCAAAGATCATATTGCAAATTTTTTAGAAGTATGCGATACTTTCAGATTTCACAATGTGGAGGATGATGCAGCGAGATTATGCTTATTTCCATTCTCATTACGGGATCGTGCATAGAATTGGCTTAACTCTCTGCCAGCTAATTCTATTAATACTTGGGAAGAGTTATGCCAGAAATTTCTTTCCAAGTTCTTTCCTTTCGAGAAGACCGCTAAGCTTCGCAACGATATAATCAACTTCAGTCAATTCGATGGGGAAACATTATATGAGGCATGGGCACGTTTTAAGGATATGTTAAGAAAGTGTCCAAACCATGGCCTACCAAAGTGGATGCATATTCAAACTTTCTATGTGGGATTGTCAGCATCTACTAAAACTCTGGTCAATCCAGCTGCAGGTGGTGCTTTAATGAGAAAAATTGAAGAAGCTGCTTATGAGTTATTAGAGGAATTAACACTTACAATGACCAATGTCCAGTGGAGCGATCAATTATGAAGTGCACAACTGGTACTCCAGAACTCGAGGCTATGAAAGCTTTAACCCTACAAGTTGCCTCAATAACTAAGCAACTACAGGAGTCTCATATGGCAGCAAGTATAGGGAAAACAACAAAAGTTAACTGTCAATGGTATCAAGGGCCGCATTTGAGTGAAGAGGGTCAAGAGGGAAATCCCATGTTGAATGAACCCGCAGAGCAAGCTAACTATATAGGTAACTTTAATCATCAAGGTAATCTCAACTCCAACACTGATAATCCGGCGACAACACCCAAATTTTTCATGGCGAAATTCTCAAAATGCTATGCAGCCACCTCAAGCAGCTCAACCCGGTCCGTCTCAACAAGTGGAAAAGAAAAATGATCTTGAAACAGCCCTTATGTAGTTCATGACCAAAACTCATACTGCAATGCAAAATCAATCAGCCCAAATTTGAAGTCTTGACAATCAACTTGGTTAATTCACAAGCGTCATTAATGGAAGACCTCAAGGCTCACTACCAAGTAACACAGAGGTAAATCCAAAAGATCATTATAATGTAATCACCACTCAAAAGGGAACAGTAATTGAACCAGTACAAAAAGAGAAAAACGTGCCTAAAGTTGTTAATGAGGAGTCCAATGTAGATGAAGTTCAAAAGTCATCACCATCTCATCAAGCACCAATTCAAGCAAACTCACCTCCAGTGTCGTTTCCACAAAGATTGAAAAATGTGAAGCTTGATAAACAATTTTCTCAATTCCTTGATGTCTTCAAGAAGCTCCACGTTAATATTTCATTTGGCGACGCATTGGAATACATGCTGAGTTATGCCAAATTTATTAAAGATATTCTTTCCCACAAGCGCAAAATAGAGAAGTGTGGTATTATAGCTCTTATAGAAGAATGTAGTGCCATTATTCAAAGGAAGCTTCCTCAAAAACTAAAAGATCCGGGAAGTTTTACTGTGCCTTGCGAGATTGGAAATTCTGTATTTGCTAGGGCACTGTGTGACTTGGGACCAGCATCAATTTAATTCCTCCATCTATATTTCAGAAACTCGGACTAGGCGAAGCAAAGTGGACAAAGGTTACATTACTCATGGCTGATCAGTCTATTAAGCACCCGAGGGGAATCAGTGAAGATGTACTTGTCAAGGTAGATAAATTTATATTCCCTGCTAATTTTATTGTACTTGATATGGAAGAAGACAGAGATGTGCCGATTATTTTGGGTAGACCATTCTTTGCTACGGGTCGTGCTCTTATTGATGTACAAAAAGGTGAGTTGAGTTTGAGAGTTCAGGATGAAGAAGTTACATTTAACGTATTCAAATCCATGAAGTATCCGGGGGATAACAATGATGTTTTTCGCGTTGAAGTTACCGAGTCCGCGGCAGATGAAGTTGCACTTCAACCAGACGACCCTTTAGAAGCATGTATATTTGAGCAGAATTATTCTCTGGCAGAGGACAAGGAAGTACATGGTTATGCGATGTGGATGGACTCTTATGAGTCGAATCGGAGGAAATATTATGAAAATTTTGGGGAAGGCCCGTCACGCACGTTGCCATCCATTGAGCAACCACCTGTATTAGAATTGAAGACAGTGCCAACACATTTGAAATACACATATTTACAAGCTCCATCTTTGTTACCGGTAATTATTTTTGCGGATCTATCTATAGAAGAAGAAGATAAATTACTCCGAGTTCTCCAAAAATTCAAATCGACAATTGGTTGGACTTTGGTAGATTTAAAAGGGATAAGCTCGTCATTTTGTATGCATAAAATCCTTATGAAGGAGGATCACAAACCATTAGTGGAACACCAACAACGTCTCAACCCCACCATGAAAGAAGTAGTGCGCAAAGAAATCTTAAAGTGGTTAGATGCGGGGGTGAGATACCCAATTTCTGACAATTCATAGATTAGCCCTGTTCAAGTTGTACCAAAAAAAGGAGGAATGACAATTGTGTAAAACGAAAATAATGAGCTCATTCTGACTCGCACTATCACCGGTTGGCGCATATGTATGGATTACAGGAAATTAAACAAGGCTACAAGAAAAGATCACTTCTCGCTTCCGTTCATTGATCAGATGCTTGACAGGTTCTCATGGCACGAATGTTATTGTTTTCTTGATAGATACTCTGGGTACAATCGAATAGCCATAACCCCCAAAGACCAAGAGAAAACCATATTTACATGCCCTTACGGCACCTTTGCATTTAGATGGATGCCCTTTGGTCTTTGTAACGCTCCTGCCACTTTTCAACGTTGCATGATAGCAATATTTTCTGACATGGTCGAACGCATTATTGAGGTATTCATGGATGATTTTTCTGTTTTTGATCTTCTTTTGATCGTTGTCTGGAGAATCTGAATACGGTGCTTCAACGTTGTGCCGAGACAAATTTGGTCCTAAATTGGGAAAAATGTCATTTCATGGTACGTGATGGTATTGTATTAGGCCATCGGGTCTCATCCAAGGGGATAGAAGTGAATTGTGCCAAGATTGATACGATTGAGAAGTTACCACCACCTATCTCAGTTAAGGGCGTGAGGAGTTTTTTGGGACACGCAGGATTTTATCGTCGATTCATCCAAGACTTCAGCAAGATCACCAAGCCATTATGTAACATACTGGAAAAGGGTGTGGAGTTAAAGTTTGATACTGAATGTTTAAATGCGTTCAATTTATTGAAAGAAAAGCTTACTTCAGCTCCTATTGTAGTAGCACAAGACTGGAACCATCCATTCGAAATTATGAGTGATGCTAGTAATTTTGCAATTGGAGCAGTGTTAGTGCAACACAAAGATAGGATATTTTGCACTATTTATTATGCGAGTAGTCCTTAATGAAGCTCAGTTGAATTATGCTACAACAGAAAAAGAACTGCTTGCAATGGTATTCGCCTTCGAAAAATTTCATCCTTATCTTATCGGCAATAAGATAATCGTTTTTACTGATCATTCAACCATTAAATATCTTATGGTTAAAAAAGATGCAAAATCGCGCCTCATTCGTTGGGTTTACTACTCCAAGAGTTCAATCTGAAAATTGAAGATAAAAAGGGTACGAAAAATCTAGTGGCAGATCACCTGTCCAGACTACAACCTCAAGAACATGTGAAAGAGGATGAAGTACCAATTGTTGATACTTTTCTGGATGAACAACTTTTTAGCGTCAGCACTACACCATGGTACGCAGATATTGTCAATTTCCTTGCTAGCGGTGTTCTGCCCATAGAGCCTTCAGCTTATAAACGAAAGAAATTTTTTGCTAATGTTAAAAGATATTATTGGGATGATCCCTGTCTTTACAAGCACTGTGTAGATCAGGTCATATGGCGGTGTATTTCGAAAGACGAGATGAAAAATATATTAAAGCATTGCCATTCGCTAGAGTATGGGGGTTATTTTGGTGGCAAGAGAATGGCTGCAAAGGTATTACAATGTGGTTTTTTTTTTCCTACCCTTTTCAAAGATGCTCATTTATTTACTATGTCATGTGACCGCTGCCAACGTACCGGTAATATTTCACACCGAGATGAGATACCATTGACCAATATTCTGGAAATAGAATTATTTGATGTTTGGGGGGATCGATTTCATGGGTCTATTCCCTACTTCTTTCAATCATAAATATATTCTCCTCGCAGTCGATTATGTGTCAAAATGGGTGGAGGCATCTACTACCACAACCAATTACGGTAAAGTGGTGCTAAACTTTCTTCGTAAAAATATTTTCACACGATTCGATACTCCTCGGGCTATTATCAGTGATGAAGGTACGCATTTTTGTAATAAGCAATATGAAGCCTTATTGTTGAAATATGGTGTAAAGCATCACAAGGCTTTCGGATATCATCCGCAATCTAATGGTCAAACCGAGGTTTCTAATAGAGAGATCAAGAAAATTCTAGAAAAGACGATAAGCTCATCTCGCAAAGATTGGTCACGAAGGCTAGATGATTCTCTTTGGGCATATCGAACAGCATTCAAAACACCATTAGGAATGTCACCATATCGTTTGGTCTTTGGTAAAGCATGTCATCTTCCAGTGGAATTAGAGCATCGAGCTTTATGGGCCATTAAAAAAATAAATATGGAGTCACAAGCAGTAGGCGAAGCGAGAATATTACAATTGAACGAGCTGGATGAATTTAGAAGAAAAGCTTATGGAAATTCTAGAATTTATAAAGAAAAGACGAAGGCGTGGCATGAAAAACATATTGTACCGAAGGAATTTGCACCAAGACAGCAAGTCTTGTTATTTAATTCTCGACTTCGGTTATTTCCCAAAAAACTCAAGTCACGATGGTCAGGTCCGTTCACAGTAATTAAAGTGTTTCCTCATGGGGCTATTGAAATTCAAGGTGAAGATCAATCTACATTCAAGGTTAACGGTCAAAGATTGAAACCGTATTGGGGCGGTACATTCGACATTGCAAAATCCATTCTCCTTTTAAACAAAATGTGAATCAGCACAGTGTCAGGCTGGTGACGTTAAAACACGCACTTGGTGGGAGGTAACCCATTTATCATTTATTTTTTTATTTTTATTTTTATTTTTACTTTATTTTTATTTTTTTCGTTTTCAGTTCTAATTTAGTGATTTCATGATTAGTTTTATTATTACGTAGGTAGTTTAATAGTTTTCGGTATTTTAAGTTTAAGTTGAAAAGAAAAAAAAAATTGACTTCTCTAAAACAGAAAAGTCGCCGATCGATCGGCTCCTTTAGCGAACGATCGGCGACTCACATTATTTTTGGAACAAAGAAGTTGCCGATCGATCGGCTAAATGTGGCGATCGATCGGCGAAGCACAACAATTTTTTTAAAAATAGAAGAGTCGCCGATCGATCGGCTAAATGTGGCGATCGATCGGCGCTTCTGATTTTAATACCAGGCGATCGATCGCGTCTCTCATTTACCCTTCTCGTTGTTTCAACCCTACCTTTTTCTCCCTTTCTCACATGCGATCAATCGGTGCCCATATACCTTATTTTCTATCGCCTTCTTCAGCGACACAACACTGAGCTCTCCCACGAAAAAAGGTAATCCTCTCCTACTGAGCACTTTCTTTCTCGCACTTGGACATTTTTGAATTTTTGAACTTTCTCTTCAATGCTCTAGTTTTGGTTATACTTTGAAATTCTTTAGAATATGTTCACTCTTTTCATGCTGTGATCGTCCAGTGGCCATTGATTGTTAATTTTGAGGGTGGTTAGGGTTATAGTCCAGTTGTGGTTCAACGTTTATTATGCATGCCCACCAGGTGTTTGATTAAATGTCTGAGTCAAGTGGAACTTCCAATTGTGCATCTTGTTAACTCCAAATTGATTACTTGATTCTCTCACGTGCTTAACTGTCCTGTGTGTGTATGCTGGGTTGGATGTGTTTGCTTCGTGTGTGCAGTAACAGGTTATATAATTGTGTGACATTCCAACATGCCGCCTAAACGATCAAGAGCCAAGACATGTTTAGTATCATTTGGCCCCATCCAGCACACATTCCTCATCCCCATAGCGGCCAACTATTTTAAGGAGTTTATGACCAAGGACAAGGCTATTATCTGTGAAGTTCAATTCCAGCCTGCAGTGACCGATGGCAACATTTTGGAAGTGCTCCAACAACGAAGGTGGGAGTCCATTGCAGTGCTAGGGGGTGATGCGAACGCGAATGTCGTTCGCGAGTTTTATGCAAATCTCAAAGCAGCAAACAATGATGGGCCAGTCAAAGTTCGGGGCCAGTTCATCAATTTCTCATCCGAGGATATCAACGTCTATCTTGGTTTAGATAATGCAGCACCTGACGAATTTCAAGCTATGATGGATGCCGGGCCTGACTACGAGTTGATTTTACGTGAGATGGGCCACCGGATCTCAACATTGATTTATTCTGCGCACAACCCCACTCAACCATTACACATAATATCAAGTTGCCTCAATCGCTACGCTCAAGCATGGTGAAAATTCATTCGGAGACACTTGATGCCCACATCTCAAAAATCCGAATTGACTAAATAGCGGGTGGTGTTGCTTTATTGCATTCTCACGGGGCGATCTATCAATATCGGGCAGCTTATCCACCGCAACATTCTCGCTTATCGTCAAGGGTCCACAGCTGGCCACATCCATTCAGTGTTGATCACCCACCTATGTGTTGTAGCCAATGTCCTTATGAGCTTCACAGACGAGCCATGGATCCAGCAGAGGGTGTACAGCTCGCCAAATATTGAAAGAATAGCGAATTGGCCCTATGGGACAGCCCAAGATAATGGCTTAGGGTTCGATGAACATGATATAAATGCGATATTCCCTCCTCAACCTCTGCCGATGCCTCGTCTACAGCATAGTGGGCTGCACGGCTTAACCTATGCGCAACAGGACATGGTGCTAGAATAACATGCTCACAGAGAGGCTCGCCTTAAACAGTGTTATGAAAGTCAGTCTGTCGCATCACCCACTCCAGGCGCGTCCTCGTCCTCCATGCCCTCTAGCGCTTATACCATTGATGATGTGAGACAGATGGTTGCGACTCTGACTATTCAACAAGAGAAAATAAACGCCCGGCAGGCCCGTATGGAACAACAGTTGATGGAGCATTCACAATTTATAGCGCAATATATAGAAGCTTTCAATGCTCACCATGGATATTCGACTCAATCCGACCCACCTTTTCCCAATTATCCAAAGCATCTCTTGCAACCATTTGAAGGTCCACGCAAAAATGAGGATGACGAGATGCCGGACCCAACATGAGGTACGCTATTCTCTTTCATTTTTTTTCTTGCTTGCTTTGTTTACATTGAGAACAATGTTTGTTTTAAGTTTGGGGGTGCTTTTTGCTTGGCATAATTCTCTGCTCTGCTACTCTATTATATACTATATGGTTATGCATTTTGATCTTGGTTGAGGTGTCAATGATGATTTCAATGAAATAAATTCATGCTTTGACTCCTTGAGAAATACTGAGTAAAAGATTGATCTATTTTAGTTTGCATTGATTAGAGCTTACATAGTTATCTTCAAAAATATGAACACGTTTTATTCTTGTTTGAACCTATTTGCTGGTGACATATTTATATAGTCTACTGAGAGTGAAATCCAAACACTGTGAGGGAGTGAAAGAGAATAAACACGATAAGGGAGTGTAACTCCAGTCAAATGTATTGAGAACGAAGACATTGTGAGGAAAATCCTTCTTGGTTTTGCCCAACATTCACGAATGCAAATTGAAGTTTTTCACAAATAAGAGAATGACTTAAGTCATCATTGAACCGTTTGAGCCTTCTTAGCTTACCATTTTGTGTCATCTAATGATACCCATAGTCACCCTTTTGAGCCTATTATTTACCGTTCAATTGTACCTATTTTACCTTAGCCACATATATATTTTTCTATATTTTCCAAAGAGCACGAGATTTATTGATATATTTGAAGGAGAGTAGGAGAATGTAGTGGTGAGAATTAATAAAAACTCATTTGTCATCTGTTAATTTATTTTTGTGTTGTTTTGTTATTATTAGTCTGAGTTGTGAAAAAAAAAACGAAAGTTTAGTTTTATTTTTTATTGAATGAAGTAAGTTTGGGGGTGGGAGATCAAATGAAAGCTTGAGTGAGTTCAATGAGTGAGCGAATACTGAGAAGAAAATATTGAGTGGGGGAAATAAGGAAGGATGGGGTGTTCTCTGATTACTCGTTTTTATCCAAGAAAAAAAATTCCTACCCTTCTAACCCCGCCTTACATTACAAGCTTTTAAAAACCTATCGACTTTTACTTTGATTAATTGATAATTGCTACTAGTTGGATAGTGGGCAAAGCTGGTGAATAATTAGAGTGAATGGAGTGATCCCGAGTGAAATAAGAATGCAGTCCTTACGTGTAGCTACATTAGTTGAACCAAAATTAGAAGAAAATAAGAATGAACACACACACACACGAAGATTTCTAAGTAAGCTATTGTTAATGCGCTAATATGAGTTATTTCTTTCGCAAAGTGTTAAACTTGGTGGTTTTAGTAGGAATTTTTTTCAAGCTGATACGAATTACCAAAAACTTTGATTATGATTGTTTCACCATTGTATTATGTTGAGCATTTTAAGTGTGATTAAGATTATATCTTTATTTTAACTGAGTTGCATTTTGTTCGCTTGAGGACAAGCTTTCATTCAGGTTTGGGGATATGATAAATGTGTATTTTATACACTTATTAGTACTCTTTTATACTTGATTTGATGAGTTATTCTCAAGTGTTTGAAGGAATTTGACATCTTTTGTGTAAGTGTGCAGACAATTTACATAAATCAGATTGGAGGTTGAATACAAAGAATTGAAGAAGATAAAAAGGATGAAAGGAAGAAAAAAGCGAAATTGGGAGCAAGGAAACAGAGAAGTCGCCGATCGATCGGCCATTTTGGGCGATCGATCGGGTGAAGAGAAGATATGTTGCACGAGACAGAGAAGTCGTCGATCGATCAACTAAATGTGGCGATTGATCGGCTGAAGCTAAGGAATTTCAAGAAATGGGCGAAGCAGAAAAGTAGCCGATCGGTCGGCCATCTTAGGCGATCGATCGGCTGAAATTTTACAAGAAGCAGAAAAGTACACGATCGATCGGCTATCTTCAGACAATCGATCGGCTACCGCTGGAAAACATAGTTGTTTTAATCTGAGCCGTTGATCTGAATTAGGAAATAAAAGAGGATAGATGCAACCCTAATGAGGCGGACAAGATTCATTGAGAGGCAAGCATTCAGAAAAATTCATTTGGGAGGAGATTATTGAGTGAAGACAGAAGCAAGCGAAGCAAGCGAAGCAAGAGGAGCAGAAAGAATTTCTACCATCAACAAATCCAGTTTTCTCTTATTCATCCTTCATCTCTTGAAACTATGTTTATTTTTATTTCTATTTGTATTTTATTTTCTTCTAGCATGAACTAAATTTCTCGTCTAGGGCTACGATATAGCCAGACAATGTTTATTTTCTGTTTCTTCATTTAATTAAATTCAATAAGTAATTCTTCCAATATTGTTGACGCATTTAATTCCCGTTCTTAAAGCTTGTAAATTTCTAGCCAATCTTTACTTAATTTTTGGAGTGTGTTGAGACTGAGAGGTGATGAACACCTAAGCAATGGAATTAATGTCAGAAATATGTATAGGCTAGAGATAGTTACGATATTGATGTGATAATTGTGATTTATCAATTTAATTGTATTTGATTAATGATAGGATTTGAGACTGAGAAGTGATAACCCATTAATCAGAAAAACTAAGCAATGCTCGAGAGAGATTGTATTAGAATTTAGCGAAACTGATCATTAACATAGGAAGAATATTTATGGATATAATTAGGAATGACTGAAATAAATATTGTTTTGGTGAAATCGTAGTACCTAGGTTTTTATTTATTAAATCTACTCTCATTCTATCTGTTTTGTTATTTTACATTAGTTTACTTTAATTGTTTTGGTTGTTTAATTTAACTTCAATTACATAACCATAAATCGTGTGTTCAATTTAAAATTAAGATTAATAAATTTGATTATTAATTAATAAGTCCTTGTGGGTTCGACACTCTATTTATTACTTATTACTTGTTGCGACTCGTACACTTGCGAACTATTTTTCACAACATGCTCATTCTTCATAGAATTATCTGCTACCAAATCTTTTATTGATGCCAATGAACCAACCGTCATTCCAAACTCGAAATATGTGGATGTATATGTGAATTCTGTTCATTCTTCTTTACAATCTTCATCTGACCCATTAAGTGAGTAAATGTGTTCATCAAGACTTAAAGAAACTAATTTAACCTCTATTTGTAAATTCTCATCTTCATTATCGGAACATTCGCCTTCAATCTTATCTCCTTCGCTATTACTATTGGACTCCACCCCGTCCACATGAACAACACACTCAATGTAAATCTTTACATACATTTTTTTATTCAGACTACTAACCATGGATAATACATCTGCATCTGAACTCAAGCTCTTCAACCTTTATGCAGTTCAAAATGTGGGTCATAATATTGTAGTGTCTTCCACTCAGGAACACTTAGTTCTCTCAACATGTCATGGATCTCAAATATTGACATCTCATCGACATCACAATTTTTAACAATTTCTTGTTGTCCGCCCACATATTGTATTGTGTCTTGTCTAAAGAAAGTTTTGTCCTAATTGTATTCTATCTAAAACTTGTTCATCTCCCAACAGCGTACAAGCACGTGTCATGTGCCATTGAAGCATTACAAGAACTCAGTTTTTCACCAACTTTATAGAACTATTGATTACCAGAGAAGTCAATAAAATAAATATAAAAGCTCATAAAAGTTGTATAGATGTATGGAGTCATCGTATCGTCTACTATGCTATTAGATTACTATTTTCTACGAGTAAAAATGATAATGTCATGCCTTTTCCTCTCTTTCACGGGTGACCTTGCACATTTTTTTTTTTTTTTTAACTTTTCCTTTTCAATACCTACTTAATCAATATTTAATATACCAAACAATATCACTTATTTATTTCTCAACCAGTAGTTAATCAATACTAGACACATGTTAGGTTGGCCAATAACTAAAGCTTATAATTATTACCGATATAAATATGATTAAATGAAAGGAGCTTATCCCGATCGTCTGCGGTACCAGTAAACGAATGAGTGACTCCAACAGAAAATCTGAGGTAAAGGATTAGAGCATGAAAGAGTTCATAGGACTAGTAGTAGTACGCACAAATACCAAATCAAGTTCTACCAACAATTCATCATCCTCGTTATGTTAGAAAAATATAATAAAAAAAACAAAGAAAAGAAGTAGCTAATAAAACATGTGAGCATGCGTAAAAAAAAAAAAAAAAACAGAGCAAGGAAAGATATTGTTTGTTCTAATTTGAGGCTTGCACCTTGCCTAACCCAAGTAAAATGCCTTGGGGATCAATCTAGTCATTTAAAACATTGACAAGTAAAAGAAACAGTTTTCTTTCGCCTTTACAAGATAAATTCATGTAATTATTCAAGAGGTCAAAAGATACATGTTCTTTAGCTGCTACACGCATGTGTAAAAAAAAAAATAGAACAAAGAAATCACGACAAGGCAAGAAAAGAAAAAATCAAAGCAAAAAATTAAAAATAAACAGAGCAAGGAATTAAAAAATCAAACCACAAACAACAAATAAACAAAGCAAGGAAAGAAAAAATCGAAGCAAAAAACAAACTGAAGCTACCTCACTCAAAGTGACTTAAACGGAGAATCCAAGCAACAGAACAGTCGATTTTCCCTCGGTTAGGGCACAGACGATGCACATGATATTTTTTAAAGGACTTCTTAACGGGAGGGGTGAGTTGATAACGGACCAAACTACAAGGTGCCAATTGATGAAATTCAAAGTTTAAAATATTAGTTTCAACTACCATCATATTTTAGGGATCAATTTGATATTTACCCAATTAGAAAAATCCCATTTTATTTTTTAATTAATTATGTCAACAATAAATCCTCCTTAAAAGCATACAATATATTACTTAGTAATATTCTAATAATTTTTAATTCTAAAAAATGTGATTATAAAGTTTTAATATTTTCATTGTATAATCCATTACCCATCATTATTAAATAGTAAATGTAGAAAGTAGACGTATAAGAGATTTCTTTTAAAGCAATTACAAATATCTTAGTTTTTTTCAACTATGTCGAACTAATTTAGCATTCTTTGGGGTAATATTATTTTTCCGCCATAATTTCACAATATATTTTTATTTATCGTGATATTTATGTTAGGTTAATAGAAATTAAGTTTAATTATTTTGATTATGAGCATGATTAATTGAATAATTAATTCTAAGTTGACTATAATTTAATGAAGTAGTTGCGTATTTGGATATATCTAAATTGAGTATGAATTGTACTGATAGAATATACTTCTTTGGTTATAACTAAGTTGATAATAACTATTTTGTTTGAATAAACTGACTATGAATCATGTATATTTGCTCTCATTGGAAATAACTTCGAAAGTGGGTATTTGGAAGTTCTAACGTTTTTGTTAAGTCAGTATAGGTAATGTTAAAATTCATAGGACTTGCACAATTTAAATCAAGAAAGAGACGCATAAACGGTGGACCTGCCATAACGAAGAGGTTGTCTAGAAAAACTCTCGAGGGATAAAATTTGTTGAAGAGATCAACTTAGCTCTGCATAGGTCAATCAGTACGATTGATCTATCTAAACTAATGGGTCGTTCTAAAAAGCTCTCGAAAGCAACAAACTTTTAAAGATCTGCTATAGAGGTCGACCTAGCCTACGTAGGTCGACGGTGTGGTTGACCACCACTCAGAACTGAGAGGTCATCCTAAAGATTTCTCGAGAACATCCATTTTTTGAAAAATGCTGAAGAGGTAGAACGGTGAGTATGGGTGGTCGACCGGGGCAGTAAACCTAAAGTTACTAGTGGTTGACTTGATATGTTCAAAAATCACACAACAACCATAAAAGAGTTCATCGATTTGTATAGGTGGTCGACTGGACTCTAAGATTTTAAAGCCCTCTATAAATAGAAGTAACATCTATTGTGCAACTCACCGAGTGTGATATCTACAAAGAAATGGTGTCGATTTCGTTTGAGATATTTGAGCCTTCAAACTTGAGCCAAAAACCTAATTTCACTAATTCTTAAACTTGAGAATTAGGCTATTTGTTATTTAACTTTTAAAAATTTTATATACATTGTTTGTGGAACGATTAAAGGGTGATACCCATAAAAAATCGTTGTAAAGTTTGATTGCAACATGAAAATCAATCAATTATAATTGGAAAGACTATAGTGAAAGTAATATTGAAGTAAGAGCTTTGGAGCACAAAACGTATGCAAGATTGATCGACCCGCGTTAACAAACTATTTGTACACTCTTTTCTTTCTCTCTCTTACATTATGGACTTCTTAGTATATTAGTTTTAACTTATCAAATTTAGAAGCAAACGAAAGTGTTAATTTATTCACATGAAAAAATTTAAATAATATAATTAACCCCGGTCTCCCTCCTCTTCCTCATTAGGTTATTATTAGTCCTATAATTTATGTCATTCATTAATCGATGTAAAAAAAATATATATATAATTAAATTTTTTTAATTAATGAGCGCCGCATCAAAATGTAAAAATAGAACATAAAATTAGAAAGTGAATAACAATCCATGGAAATAGCTTATAAGAGTTTATAGCCTTAAAATAAAATAAATAAACAAAATTTTACCCCATGCGTGATCATGTCGCATAAAAATTTACCTAACATTTGTTCACGCGCCACATGCAATTGTTTACAATTCACATATTCACTAAGTCGATGACCATTTAATTACTTGATCACACCCAATCCATGTTGCATAGCTAACATTACGTAATGATAAGTCAAACATTAATTGCACGCTTAAATTAATGAATATGTTGTATTATACATTGTAATAAAGTTAGAAACTAGCTCATAAATGAAAATGAAAAAAAAAATAAAATAAAATAAGATGTCTATGAAACCAACTTCTAGATGAACGAGGACTCCAAAGACATCAACTCTTCCACGTTCCCAAAGGGTCTATGAATTTTCATCTACACTAATTTCCTATTAGTGTTAATTTCTCAAACTTAAGATTCATCCGTACTCAATCGGTGTCCATTTGGTAAATTTATTTGAAAAAAAGGACATTTTTAGTCAACTCTGTCCAACATTGAACCTCCAATTTCTAGATAATCTAATGTTCCTATTTTCTTTGGGCAAAGTCTATCTCGTCTTTTCACCAAAAGACTGCTTCAAAGTTCAAAGTTTGACCATTGACCACATTTGGACCGTGACATTAAAAATACCATATGCTTACACCATTTAATTGCAACATTAAATACCAGGCATCAATCTTCACTTTGTAAGGACTTCCTTTGGTTTGCTTTGACCGCAATGTTCTTTGTAAAGGTTGTGAGTCAGCAGATTCTACGTATGTGTTGGCAACGTCTTTTTTACTATAAATACTGTCACGCTACTATGAAACGAGACCGTCTTATATGATATTTTTAGTAGGCACTTTTTTAATCGACATCCTAAGGGGTTCCAAGAAGAGAATTAAAATACGAAATTGAGAAGTAAAATTAAAATAAAATGAATTCAAATTCAAAATCAAAATCTAACCCGAGGGAGAATCGGTGGGGTGGGGCCATAGCCACGTTCAAAGAGGATACGAGAGGTCAGGATAACCAGGCTACGCTACTCAACGAACTGAGGATATAATTGTAATTTTGTGTATATATATATTGACTTGTGAGGATTGATTTTAAGGAATTATTTTTTTATTTCTATTTATAATTTAAATATTGGATTCTTTTTTAAATTTCGTCAACTGTCTCTCCCGTGTTGAACTCGCGTTCTCACCACCTTCGCAAAAAGCCAGAGAGTCGGAGAGGGACGGAGAGAGAGAGGATCACGAGGCCGCTCTCTCTTCTTTGATTTTTCAAACAATCCTTGATTCCACCCCGTTCTGAATTCTCCCCCTCCTTCTCTGGCTTTTCCCTCCTCGATATAATCTCTGATTTTTTTTCTTCGCTTGCTTTCCCGAATCACATTTTGTAAAATCTGGGCGTTACGCTATTTCTGAGCATTCAAATCCCCAAGTTTCGCCTCTGATTCATCTGGGTCTTCTCAGATTCTAATTTCCTTTATTTTTCCTGGAGGGTAGGTGGTTTTTTTTTCCCATTTAATTTGGGAATTCTCTACGAAGATTTTGGTTGAGATTTTCCGTGATGAACGATGTCGACCGAAAGAGTTTCACTGCTGTAGTATTTTGGAACTTGTTGCTATTCCCTGAGAACATGAAGCTTAACATTGGTCGCGAATCATCCAAGGTTGGTTTTCTATTTCGATTCATTATCACCTACATATTTCTGTTGGGTTATTCTGAATTTCTATCGGGTTTTCTTCTCTTGGTGAGAAGCTATGGAAGAGAATTTGTGCAGAAACAACCACGGAGATCAACCTTCTTGCGGAGAATTGGAAATACATTCTTGGGGGACTTATTTGTCAGGTTTGCTACCATACTTAGTCTACCTTTTTGTACTTTAACATCTGTATTCTATTCCGTGTTTCAATTCTGTCAAACACCGCGTCTATGGATATGTATTTAGAGACGAGACTCAACCTTGCTATATCGATGGCGAGTGGAAAAAGATGCTTGGTTTAATCACAAAAACAGGTGGTCGGTTGAATGTTGTAATCATGTCTGATTATGGTAGTTCGCTTTAAGCAAAAATCTACAGACACCGTGACGTGACTGAAAATTTATGGCGCACCAGAGATGGTTTTAAATTGACGTTTTAAAACATATATTTGAAAGCGGTGTGTAGTCAATCAATAAAGGATGTTGAGGCTAATGCAAGGTTCATATTTTTTCTGTTTGTTTTGCCATTTTGAAGAATTTTTTTTTTTAATGAATAGTTTTATAAAATACTTATCAGCGTTGAATTTCTGTCGATTAACATTGAGGTTGTCGCTCTTGTTATGTGATGTCTGTGTTTATCTCTTTTTCAGTACATACACGGCCTAGCTGCTCGAGGTGTTCATTATCTTCATCGGCCTGGGCCAATACTTCAAGACATCGGTTTTTATCTTCTTCCGGTTTGTGTCAATAATTTTGTATTCTTCTTATCCTTCTTTTATAGTAAGTGCTGTTCATTAAGCTCCCACATGTAACAAATGCAGGAGCTTGGTCAGGAGAAAGCGTATCTCAGCGAGTCCCTCTTTACCTTCATCTTTTTATCCTTTGTCTTAGTAAGACTTCACTTGCTTTGTGTGTATTTCTTTAAGTAAATTGCAGATATTATCAAATTTGTTTCTTTCCAAAATCTTAGATTATGAGGTAAATCTTTTTGCAGTGGACTTTCCATCCTTTCATTCTCAAGAGTAAGAAGATCTACACAGTTCACATATGGTGCAGAGTTCTAGCCTTTTTAGTGGTAAGTATTAATTGTGATCTTCTGTTGCTCTTCTTTTTTCAAAATATCTATCCTCTTGGAGAAAAATGGGAATCTGGCTATTATGTTTCCATTGGATCTTTTTTGCTTTAATCATACTTTTAGTTAATCTGAATTCTTTTCTCAGGCCTCCCAATTTCTCCGCATCATTACGTTCTATTCTACCCAGCTTCCTGGTCCTAACTATCACTGCCGCGAGGTATTGATATGAATAGAAGCTGCAATTGTGGTTTTCCTTTTTTTTTTTTTTTCTTTTTATGTTTTCCAGTAGAACTTGTAAATTGCATCATAATTATATGTAAACATGTCTTTTTGTTATGCAGGGTTCAAAACTTGCCACTCTGCCTCCACCAGGAAGCGTATTCGAAGTGCTCTTGATTAATTGTAAGGGTCGTTAGATTTGAAGTCATTTCACACATTGAATGTAACTATCTTATTTTGTGTTGGCTTATTTAATTTGTTAACTGCAGTTCCTAGAGGCGTATTATTTGGTTGTGGTGATTTGATTTTTTCATCACATATGATTTTCAGCCTCGTTTTCATTCGAACTTATCAAAAATACGGGGCTCAAAGGTATAGATTGAACTCGAAATTAGTCAATCTTTTTGGATGGAGTTTTCCAGTAATGCTGTTTAAAATTATATTTTAGTGGCTGCCATTGATTTGGAGTTGCTCTTGTTATTCATATCCCAGTTCTATAAAGCAGTTGGCTTGGTTGCTAGCTGTTACCCAGAGCTTATTGATCGTAGCTTCTCGCAAACATTACTCAGTTGATGTCGTTGTTGCATGGTATGCTAGATGCCTTTTTTTTCGTAGTTTTGTATTTTCATTAATTGGTTTTCATATTTTTATTATGAGAATAATCTTTCTGCAGGTATACGGTCAATTTGGTCGTATTTTTTGTTGATAACAAACTTCCAGGTTTGTCTCTTATTTATTACATTGTGCAACTAAATTCTGTCCTGTAGTATCGTCATGTTGATTCTTTCTAGTGCCGAACTTATATAGAATTGCCTGATCGGACCAATGGAGTTGGATTGATGCTGCTTCCATTGAGCACAAAAGACAAAGATTCCAAGACAAAGGACGAGAATCTCAAGCTATTGAATGGAAACTCTGGAGACCCTGCGGAACGGGTACTTGGAATCAATTGGTTCAGTTAGTTTTGCGTATAATTCAAACAAATGTACTTTCGGAAACATCGATTATGACAAAACGCGTTTTACGTATTTTTGTAGAGGCAGAGAGCTCAAGTTAACGGCAAGCTCTTGGAGGACGGAAATGCAGTCCATGCCAATACCACGAAAAATGGAGCCTAATAGGCTAGGCAAAGGCCGATAATGCATGTAAGAAGCATTTAAATCTATAGGATTTTGGTCGAAATGTCGAGTTTGTCTGAAAGTTGGCTCGTTTTCTTGAATATTGCTAACCCAATTTGTAACTTAGTCAGAAAAAGTGAAACTCAGAGTCATTCTCTTGTGCATATTGAAAGCTCTGCAACAGTATGCACTAGTGCGAAGATCAAATATTCCAATTGCTTTGTTCTTTTGCTATAAAGATTGCCTCTTCCACTGTCTGAATACAGAAAGTGTAGTCATTTTAGCAACGAGTTTAGAGATCCAATTTCGATCTGGTCATTGGGTGATTGAATCATTGATGGGTTTTTCAAAGTTGGATGGATGGGAGAGGGGCCTGGGCCTACACAGGACCAAGCATAAAGAATTTTTGAGTGTTTTTTAATGGGGTTTGATGGGTATAACATGCATAGGCACGTGATGTTTTCTTATCATCTTGTCCCTGCGTTGGACAGAACATCAGAGGGCTTGATTTGTTTTATTTGAGATTCTCTTGGCTCTCGCCGTTGCAATTTCTCTGCTTCACGTGGAGACTGTCCTTGCTTAACTCTTTTTCATCTAGTTCCGAATAGAATGCGTAAGCTTTGCGGAGTGATTGTATTTTATTCGATTAAGCTTTTCTTCGTCTACCCAAGAGTAGATTTAAGTGGTTAAAAGTAGAAAAAGAAGAAAACAGAGCAAGAGAGAGATGGGCTGTGTTACAGCAAGGTAGCTGTAAGACCCTAAAAACATGAGGGGCGTGGCATGGATGCAGCCTTGATTCATGCCCACGCCAAAGTGATCAACAAGGCAAGTAAAGCAAGCCATGGTGGGGCGAGCTTAGTGTGTGCAAGGCTGGGCCGAGCATACATCATGATGGGCGCTCAAGATGGTGGGCCAAGTCATTTACCGGGTGACAATAGCCATGGCTGTGGGCTTTGTTCTCAGATAGCGTGACAGCAAGGAGAAGGACCCACGGCCCTCAGATGAGGCTGGAGATTAATGTGTCCGATAGCCCCAGGCCCCACCAATTGCCTGCGCGATCTAAGCTGTAAAAAGAACCCTTTAGAGAGAGAGTGTGTGATAATGGAGGCAAATGTGAAGAAGACGATGATGATGGACGAGGCATGTTTGAGGAGAGAAATCACCTTTAATTTCACTGTAAAAGAGAAAGAGGGAGTGGGTCCACTACAACACCCCCCCATATGGCTGGTATTCATAATAACTCCACCTATCCGACACACCCTTTGCTCTCTCTCTCTCTCTCTCTCTCTCTGGGTTTTCAATTTCATCAACCATGGTTGAGTTATACCCCTCCATTGCTTTGTTTCATCATTAATTCTTACATGTTCGAAAAAAGAAAAAAAAAAAGATATTGAACTGCCAAAAACGAATGTAGACTTTATTATGATACAATGTTTAAGGTTGTATTGATTTCCTCGTCGATCTGTAAAGGCAACGGCTAAACTACTAAGCAAAATACAAACTTTTATATTTAAAGATAAAAAATTTCCTTTTAAGGACCCTGCTGTCTTTGGGTTTCAGTAGCATCAGATGTCATTTTAATGTTTCTACTAATTTCAAGCTACGATAACTGGCTATGATCTGAAGGAATTCCTGTTATCAACATTGGAATTGACATAAACAAGCCTCTTTCAGTTCCTTCTAGCCTCGCTCCCAACCCAAGAAGGGGAATTGGGCAGGGCTAAAAAGCTACTCTCATGGCAAAAATGGCTTCTGTGAGAGCATCATTTTAAGGTTACCAAAGTAGCAACCAGATAAAATGTCAATTTCAAATCCACTCACCCCTTCCATCCTATCAATGGTTTTTTTTTTTTCAAATCTACTTCGGCAAATTCTGAGAATGTTGGAAAAAAAACCAAAAATCGCCTTCTCATGAGTGAGTTGTGGCGCCACATGATGTGTTTCTCTCTCGCTCAGAAACGGGAATATATTATGTGAGCTAGGACAGACTTTCACATGGATTCCATAACTGATCCCTCATGCCTACCCATGTTTTGAGTTTTGTTTCGTGTTCTCATGGAGAAATTACGACAAAAAGTAGACGATTTATTGCGTAACTAGTTACAAAATCACGATCGCAATGTCTGTGCATTGAGTAGTTGCAACAATGGCGGATTCAGAACTTGTCGAGTGGTCTTTGACAGCGCTCTCCTGAATTGAAAGAAAGGAACCAAGCTTTTGAAATCGATCATAATTTAATAGACTTGGTCAATTTTCAAACTTGTGATCTAATTACCCAAAAAGTTTATGGCTTTTAAGCTTATAATGATTAATTTGTTGAATACTGGACCAACCCACTAACAGAAAATGATTATTTAGGGGGGGAGAGAGAATCTAGATTGCAATGTAAATCCGAAATACCGAATCAACCAAGGATGGGTTAGAAAAAGAAATCTACGTCTTTGATTTGTTTGACCGAATGAAGAAATTCGAGCTTTGTTTCAGACATTAGCCTGAATACACAAATGCAGGGGGTTCGTCTGAAATGAAAGTACAAACATAAGAAAGGGGAGATTTTTATTTTTACTGTTGGTGTTTGGATGGAAAGAAAGTGAGAGAAAAGAAGAGAGACGGGAAAAAGGGGAGAGGAAAATACGAGAGCAAAACGAAGAGGGCAATAATGGGGAGTTGCAGAAAAGAAAAAAAACAAAGAAGAAAGCTGAAATCAGAAAGTAAAGGCTCTTTTTTTTTTTTTTTTGTGTTGCGAAACAAACACACGCATGAAATGTGAAAGAGACTGACAGAGGAAAAGGGGAAAAAAATTACAAATTTTTTTTTTTTGCAGTGTAGATTTGGAAGACACCAGCACGTAGAGAGAGAAAGAAGAGAGAGAATAGAGGCAACCCAAGAAGCGTTTTGGATCCAATAAGACAGACACTTTCTTCGTTTTCTGAGGAAGGTGGAGTTCGAGATATTCATACCCAATGCTCACTCTCTGATCGTCATACACTTCCATTTCCACCCAAATTCATATCAATGGGTGCCCGTTGCTCTAAATTCTCTTTTTGCTGGTTTCATACCCACCTCAAACCTTCCGTCCTCGAATCCTCCGATCTCGGTACCTTAATTTTCTACTTGTTCTGTTAAGCTATGTCTTCCTTTTTAAGTTTCTCTGGTCGTGTTTGCGGTTGGAGCAAGTAAATGGACTTATTTCGCTCGTTGATGCAGAAAACGAAGGTAAAAACTGAGCAGAACAAATGGCCGAGTTTCGGCGAATTCAGCTTCGAGCAGCTAAAAGTTGCAACGTCGGGTTTTTCGTCGGAAAACATAGTCTCTGAGCACGGAGAAAAAGCTCCGAACGTTGTTTACAAAGGGAAGCTCGACAATGGCCGTATGATCGCCGTCAAGAGATTTAACAAGCTAGCCTGGCCCGATTCTCGCCAATTCCTCGTCCGTTTAATCGATCTGATCTTTTACTCACTTTCAAAATGCTTAATTTTTTCGATAAACTGTTATTAAAGTGACTGTAAATGTGATTTAGGAGGAAGCGAGGTCGGTGGGAAATCTGAGAAGCGAGCGACTGGCGAATCTGATTGGATGTTGTTGCGAAGGAGAAGAGAGACTGCTCGTAGCGGAATTTATGCCTAATGAGACTCTTGCTAAACATCTCTTTCACTGTAAGTTTCATTCATCAAGTATTCAGTGGCATTCTTGTGAATAGCAAGTGTTTTTAGCCAAGCTTGATGCTCTACTTGATCAAGTTTAATCTTTTTAACACTTGTGTAGTATTTTGTTTAAATGAAGCTTTGTGGTAACATCATCTACTAATATAGCAACAATTCGCTCGAAAATTTGGTCATCTTGATCTAGTTTGTTGGTATATGGTTGTAGTTCATGTGATAAGGAAATGAGTTGGAAAATTAATTGAAAAAAATGGTTTCCTTGGTATGATTTGTGCAAAAAACGTTATTTTTTACAAGATGGGTCCTTCAAAGTTCAGAGGTTTGATGTTTAAGTTATGCTTAAATTGGCACAGGGGAGTCTCAGCCAATGAAATGGTCTATGAGGTTAAGGGTGGCATTTTACTTGGCGCAAGCTTTGGAATATTGCAGCAGTAAGGGGCGGGCATTGTACCATGATCTCAATGCTTATAGGATCTTGTTTGACCATGTAAGCAGCTTGTTGAGTATCTCTTTGCCTGTTATCTCACCCACTTAATGTTCTTGTATCGTAATTTTTGGGTGTGTGCAATTAGGATGGCAACCCGAGGTTATCGTGTTTTGGGATGATGAAGAATAGCAGAGATGGGAAGAGTTACAGCACAAACTTGGCTTTCACCCCTCCCGAGTACTTGAGAACGGGTACATCTCGTATTGCAGTGAATGATTGAATCGTATGAACTCATGTTGTTTTTCAGTCAATTTATCTCTATATATGTTAATTCTGTGGAGTGTCTTTCCGGTGGTGGAAGGTTGATGAGACCCACGAGTAGACATTACCTTTCTTTAACGAATCTTTACCCGTTCTTGAAAATCTTTGATTGAAACTTTAATTTCTAGCTTTCCTTAGATTGTATCAGAGTTTGGGGGCATTGAATAATTCGATTAAATATCTCTTGTTTAGAATGATATAATATAATGCATTTGAACTTGAAAGTAGGTTTTACCTAATAAAAACCAGAGCATAAAACCATAACTGGCAGAGATATAGGTCTTCCTGCTTCTTCCTAGGTCCAATCCTCATCCCTAAATTTAGCTAATGAGAACATTGGCAATAACCTAGATATCCCATTTGCTCTTCGAAAAGGAGGGTCTGCAAAGCATCTTACTATAAGAAAACTATGGTATGGTTTATGTTAATTACAATGCGTCATCAACAACATGTCAAACCATTAAACCATTAGAGAGCCGAGGCAATACGTTCCCAGCCGTTTTCTTAGCATGTTAGTATCTTGCCTAATTTGCCTGTTTGAGATTTCCTTATCCCTCCTCAAATGAATCTGCCTCCACTAACAGGTTGAAGACTTGTTGTAGTGGAGACTACTCGAGCAACTACTTTGATTCCATAGTGCAAAAGGCAATAGAAGATCTTCTGAGAGAGAGACGAGACATTTTTTCACAGAAAATTTGTAGTCAATAACCTACAAAGATCTCTATTTATTGACTCCCTGATTCTTAGGATAGAGATAAGTGCTAATCTCTTTGAAATTCATAAAGAATTATAAAAAAGAATCTAACCTCATTCAATTATATTATCCCAAACATGGTTTGAATATTATATTCATGGTTCCACCCACTTCCAAATAGATATCAGGTCTTTTTGAGTCTAGCCTTCTAATAAAAACTAATCTTGATGCTTTTGCTACTCTGTTGTCTTTTCACTCTATTCCAAGCAATGTCTAGAAACAGTGGATAAAACAAGGATAAAATTACCATATTAGAGGAGATAGCTACAGATGAAACATAGGAAGCGGTTGAGCTACCGATGGGAAGAAAACAATTGGCTGTCCAATCAAAATGAAGAGGAAGGTGAAATAGAATGATTTAAGGCAAAACTCGTAGAAATGGGATATAATCAAACACTTCGAATTGACTACCATCAAACTTTTGCTTTTAGCGGCCAACATAAAATGGACTCTATTAGAATACTCTTTTCTATTGTAGTTAATTGTGACGAGTTCACATTCCAATTCGACGTGAAGAATCGATTCTTAAATGGGAAACTAAAAGAGGAGCTTTTGAGGGAATTAAACTAAAGCTTGCCTGTATCATGCTGTACTTAAGAGCTTGATTTTAGGGATTTGCTAAGTTCCCACGTGGAAATGATTGTAAACAAAAGGGAAATTATACATTACTCTTCAAACATTCCTCAAGACATAAGATTATTGTATTCATTAAAAAGAAAACGACTACTAAATTTTAGGTCAAGGACCTTGGAAGTCTTAATTATCTTTAGGGCTTGAAGTAGTGTCCCAATAGAAGACACTTAAAGCACTTGATTTCCTTTGATCTTGGACTGAGTGGTGTCTTCCACCAATTTTTTGTCTTCTATTCCTGTAGTAGGTCAACTCTTTGTAAAAGTCTTCTTATCATCCACCTTAGGTGATAGTTTGTAAGAACTCTTAGTTTTTGAAGGAAATCGATTATCAACCCCTTTTCCTGTTCTCTTCACATGCCTTTCAACCTTTAAGGCAAGTTGGACAGCGACATCCATGGTCTCCAAAGTTTGTAGCTCCACAACATCACTAATCTTTCTATTTAAACCCCTTATGAACCTTGCAATCACTTGCTCTTCGGGTTTTTTCCAATCCACTCCTAATCTTGAGGGTTTCAAACTCGGTTAGGTACTCCTCAATCAATTGTGATCCTTGCTTCAAATTTTGCATTTGTAAAAACAGCTCTCGCTTGTAGTGGCTTGACATAAATCTCTTTTTCATCAAAGACTTTATAACTCTCTAAGTCACAATAGCGTCATCATTCTCACGCCTCATTTGTGTCTTCAAATTGTCCCACCATAAACTAGCATATCCGGTCAATTCTAGAGACACTAGTTGTAATTTCACATTCTCGAAATAATTGTAGCAGTCAAATACTTTCTCTACTTTATTCACCAAATCCAAGAACATATCACCATTACATGAGCCATTAAAAGAGGGAATTGATACCTTCACATGCTTCAATTTCTCATTAGGGTTGTGCCTAGCATGCGGATTATCAAACTCCTCATTCTCGGATTCTTCCTCTTCTTCGGTCACATTTTAATTAAACCTCTTCCTAAGATGTTAGTATCTTTTCTTAGGCAAAGAGGTTTGAGGGACCCTCCTATGCTGATTTCTCATCTCTATCATCCATTCACGAATGCTTTCAAGTTTGTGGTTCAATTCACTAGTTGTCCTTGAAAATTAGATTCTCCTTATTTCAGGTTTGTTGCTAAAGGAGGTTGAGCATTCGGCTCTTGATTTTGTTGGTTATTAGCCCCACTTCTTGTCATCATTTTAGTCAACCAAAATACACAAAAAACACAGCAAAAACAGCAAGGAAAGAGTAGAGCTCTGATACCAAATGATGTGCTTCAATTTAAAGGACAAACACAAATACTAGTTCACTCGGCTGGACAACAGATTTGTTCAAGAAATTCCCATATTCCAATGTGCATATAATTTTCAGTTTAAATCCAAATAGTTTGAAAATTTAACACAAACTCACCCTGGATGTGATGAGGTTAGTCTCCAAATTTGAGAAACTAATTCACTGTGGTTGAAAAGTTATGGGCGAATGATTGCTTGTTGTTCCGAGGAGGGAACAAACAGTACCTCTCAGGTTTGACGCCTTTATGGAAGAAGGGCACTCCAACTAGTTTGGATGAGAGATGAATACAACTTTGCTGATGATTCTCCGTGCCAATGAAGGGAGGAGGAAGGTTGCAAAAGAAGTATAACCACTTTGGCTTTCACAAAATGAAAACACACTCAATGCTTCTCAGATGAAACTCACCGAGGAACACGATTTTGAAGCTTCAAAGAGCTGAAAGCAATCTGCTATGTTTTCATTCAAAAATGAACCTGAAGGTAGGCTAAAAGATGGTATAAATACCATGTCTCCTTGCAATTTAGGGTTTGGAGACTACTAAGGAGAAGAGCCAAAAGAGGAGAGGGTACTTGGTCACATGGCTAGCCGAGTACACCATTGTTTTGCCATTTTGGGCAAGCCTTCTCTCTCTCCAATCATGTGGTTCCTCTTCTTTTCAAAATGCAGCCTTATTCCATCCACCACATTTTCAACAAGTCCATGCTACATAATCACCATAAAATACTAAAGTTCTAAATACTAGTTTAAAAGTATGCTCGGGTTACACTATTGGTCACAAAGAAGATAATTCCTCCTTCATTTCTTGGTGTGGCCGAGGAGTACTCTCATGATAGTAAGTAGAAAGGTTTCTCCATGTCTAGGGTGCTTGGCTCCATCCTCAAGTCTTCAAGGTTCGTGATAGCTTGATGGCTCCTCTTGGCACATCAAGTAGCTAGTTCAAAAGACAACTAAACTTATAGAAACGAAATATTTCTTTGGACTTGTTTAGAGAAACTGAGTTTAGGATGCTACACATTGATATACGTGCTGGACTTACCTTAAATTGGGTAGCATTACCAAAAACATACTGGTGGACATGGGAAGATATCAATGACTAGTGTAAAAATGAATTTTTCAATCTCATTGAGGCCTGACATAGCCTATGACAGTGAGAATAGTGGGTCACTTTATGCATGATTGACTATATTGTTTCGTGCAAGCAGTGCAAAAGTGATGGAGATCAAGGAAGCAAGGACTATACAATTGAAAGAGCTCCAATGACTATTCAAAAAGGACTTGGCACGTGCTAGGGTTAAAAGGATGCTAGAGATACGAAACTGGTTTCTTCAAGATTCTTGGAACAAAATTCGTGTTGATAAGAGCTTGAAAGAAAAGAAGAATTTGGTGAACATTATCCACGTCCAAGATTCAAGAAGGATATTGTTGAGAATGATATAACAGATAGTAAATTGAGAAACTAAAAGTGAGGTGACAGTTATTATAGTGGATATGCTAATAGGCTATAAAGGAGGCATGTAGTAGGGGGAATGGGGGATTATTGAATATTGTTGCATATTTTCTTGAAGGAGATCAGAATTGGAGTTCCGAAGCTGTGGATTTCCAGATTTATAGTTAGATTTAAGGTTAAATGGATGAAAATAAACAACCATGATGGATTGACTTGAATTAGAGAGAGAATCATTGCGGTTCTACAAACTTTTCGAAATTATCAAGATTTTTTTTAGAGGCGTTCGATTTGACATATCAATCTCCTTATTTTCTATGACTAGAGTATGATGTATTATATTTTTTATTTCTGTTTTTAGATTGTAAATCATAGGTCAAGCTTAATTATTTGGTTCTTGACTGTATATTGCAAAGTTTGGATCAAGGTACTTTTGGTTCTTGATTTCAATTAAACTTTGGATCAGAATTTTTTTTTTTTTGAATCTACCTAGATTTCTTGGCAATTGATTTTTCAATGGGTTTAAGTTTCATTGGTTTCTTGCATGAGGGTCGCACAATCCGGTTCAACATGACAAAAATAAAGACATTGAGATCAGTAGACAGTTTATTCAGGAAAATACTGAAACAAGACATTTCAACACTGTTTATTACTACCAAACGAAAAAACTTGTTGATATCTTTACAGGAGTTCCTATTGGCTATCTTTAAATCAACGGCCATATAAGCTTTGAATGCGAGATATCTTTATGAAAGCTTGAGAGGAGTTGGAAAAAACATCTGCTCAATAGGGGGAAAAATTCCAAGACTTATACTTAACTAATTTGCACAAATTAAGTCATCAATATAGAAATTTCCACAGTTCTTTGTTTTGGGAAGTATAAACTAGCTAGGAATATTTTACTGTTGCTGCATAGCATTGTATTTTCGTTACCAAGTCCAATCCCTTTCTATTTACTCTGAGTTTCTTTATGTACCGAATTTAAAATACTGATTTTCAGAGTTCGAATGGGAACTATTTTCTTTCTCAAATTTTCTGTCGCAAGTGTTGAAGTATGTCATGTTGCAAATTTGAACTACAAATGTGTAAAATGCATTTTACAGGTAGAGTGACACAGGAAAGTGTAGTTTACAGCTTTGGAACCCTGTTGCTTGATCTTCTGAGTGGGAAGCATATTCCCCCTAGCCATGTAATTCTTTTTCTCCCTTTTCCTCTCCCTCTCTTTTTTATCTTCATTGGGACAACTAATCTCAAAATTAAAGTTCATTTGAACTTATGCCAAGGCACTTGATCTGTTTGGTTGGAATTGAGGTCTCAGTTTTAGTTTTATGGTGTGTTATGCTTAACAGGCACTTGATCTTATCCGTGGGAAAAACTTCTTGATGCTCATGGATTCTGCCCTGGAAGGCCATTTCTCTAATGATGATGGAACGGAGTTAGTGCGACTAGCTTCCCGGTGTTTACAGTACGAAGCCCGCGAAAGGCCAAATGCAAAGTCTCTTGTCACTGCACTTTTGTCCCTTCAGAAAGACACTGAGGTTCAACTTTATTAATTCTTGTTCTTCTTAATCAATATATTTCTTCAACATGTTGGTAGGGTGTGAGCTGGCCGATCCTCGGTTAGCCCACTAAAATGTTCATAATGGAAGTCTTTTAGATAACAAAACTGCGAGGTCTGCCTCACCCAGAGAGATTGCATCCACCCAAAATCTTTGCACCATAAACATGATTTGATGAATAAACTTAGAAACATTTTTCCTAAAAATTATTTCACAAGTTGAATCCCTGTCTAATGCTAGTTTGAACGAGCATAATCCACTCTTCAGCTCAATCATATACCTGAAAATATCACTGTTTCTCATACTTTAGTTTTCACTCAGGTTCTATCATACATTTTATTGGGCACCCCACATGAAAATGCTTCTTCAACTCAGCCCTTGACCTTGACTGCGTTTGGTGAAGCTTGCTCAAGAATGGATCTAACTGCCCTCCATGAAATAATCGAAAAGAATGGATACAAGGACGACGAGGGGATTGCCAACGAGGTGAACAGATTGTTGTTAGACGTTTCGTTTCTACCTCTCTTTTATTTTCCTTATAATTATTGGCCTACTTACTGTTGATTTCTCAGATGGAGCTGAAGCTAGTTATGCTCATTCTTTGACCCATTTTCCTTTGCAGCTTTCTTTCCAAATGTGGACAAACCAAATGCAGGAGACACTGAACTCTAAAAAGCATGGGGACACTGCTTTCCGAGCGAAAGACTTTGCAGCTGCCATTGATTGTTACACGCAAGTGAGAATTTTGCAAGAGAATTTTTCAATTTGTCAATTTTATAAAATTTTATCTCGTCGAACAACACTAATCAACCGGACCCTTTGTCTCGGGATGTCTTCTGTAGTTTATTGATGGTGGAACAATGGTATCGCCAACTGTATATGCTCGGCGATGTCTATCTTACCTGATGAGCGACATGCCGCAAGAGGGTCTAGGAGATGCGATGCAGGCTCAGGTGATCTCCCCGGAGTGGCCAACTGCTTTGTATCTTCAAGCTACATGCCTTTTCTGCTTGGGGATGGAAAATGATGCGCAAGAAACACTCAAAGATGGCACTAAATTGGAAGCCCAGAGGAACAAGAAATGAAAAGTGTATAGGTTTCTGTTTTATATCTTTTCTGCTAAAGTCTTTTTCCCCCCCATAATTCTAGTCTTCTGTATGTATTATTTTGGGTTGTTCTGCCATCTTACCCCTTTTGCTGCATTACAGAAACATTGGTTAAAAAAAAAAAGACAAAACAATTGTGGCTTTGTTAATGCATATAACTGCAGTCTTCTTCTCTCTTTTTGTGCTACTCCTGTGTTGTGTTCTTCAGCCAAAGTGTTTTTCTATCTTAATATTATTTAACTCTTAAGCACAAACTATACAGAAGCAATTTGCAGAAAATATAGTGATGAAGAAAAAAGGTTGAAATGAACATATATAATTGATTGTCCATCCCCACAGAATACATGTTAGAAACTGGCAAAACCCATGACGATGTATGAAGTTCCACCACAGTCAGAACCATTTTCCAAAGTCCACGGCTTATGAACTCTTTGATTGAAGTTTTCGGAGCCACTCGAATACTAGTAACTTGCAGCTTCCCCATGCCCTCCACATCTCATTTGCATAGTAGTAAAATATACTTAAGAGTAACAGGAGGAAATTAAGAGACAATGAGTAGTGAGAGCTAGAACTCAATAAATCATGCAGTCTAGTGATGACAGGAAGGAGGCAGGGCACTGTCACTCAAAACAGAAACATATAAAGGTTGTCCCCATTTAATGGGAACCTAGCTCGAGTGCTGAGGGAAATTCAGAAGATGATTCAGAAAATAAATTTTGGTAAAATATTGTACAAATGCCAAATCCAAATGAAAGGGTATGGGAGTTTCAGGTTCAGGTAACTTTCCATCTTCCTCTGTTCTTTTGTGTCATTGGCGGCATCAGTAACAAGTAGGCAAGGGGACAAAGTACATCTCCACAACAGAATGATCGATTGAATGGACTGCTTTCAAAACACCAACCAATTCTGCTTGTGAGTTTTGCATAGCTTATACATCTAATCTGCTCGGTAATTGCAGATTACAGGGTTGAATCACTCGGGAAGATGTAAAAATCCATCTGACAAGTCATCGTAGTTTGCATGGATTGTATCCCTATACTTGGTCAAAACTGATAGAATTAGTGCTTAAGACCCACTAGACGTTATTCTATTAGCTGCATCTCCAATGGCTCTCACACTGCTATTCTCCAATCCATTTTTAAGACATGCAAGGTTACTTATATCGGTGGCAGTTGCAGCCAGTTAAAACTTGGAAATGATGGAGGCTCTGAGAAATCCACAAATTCTGGACCCAAAATAGAGCTTCGAGAATGTATAGAGCCTACACTTCCACAACAGCCGTGACCACAATGATGAGGTATCAACAGTTCACCATTAACTCCTTCCAGCAATTTGAATATTTCAACATCTTGTTTTGATGATTGTATTAGAGGTCCTCGCATGGGAACAGGCCTAGGATAAGGCGTAGCAGGCTCTTGGCCGTTTAATGGGTTATATAGACTAAAAGCACTGATGCGTGCAATGGGTCGGAGAAGAGTAGGCTTGTCCTCAGCATCATCGCTTAGCTGATATTCCTTTGGCACCTTACCTTCATATCGATCACCCATATTTTCCGTTGAGCTGACATCTTTCACATCTATGGATTTGAAAGAATGGACATTTCCACATGACAATGTTTCTTCAGAGGACGCTTTTGTTTTGTCCATGCTAAGATCTTCCATTCTGTTTACTGTTTCTAGTTTAGTTCCATCAAGCTCTTCACATCGCCGCCTGAGGGTGGAATTCCAATGATTTTTTATAGCATTATCAGTTCTTCCTGGTAGAAACCTTGCAATAGCTGCCCATTTATTTCCAAAAACTGCATGGCCCGATACAATGATACGATCTTCTTCATCTGGCACATAACAACAGTAGTATCAGCCTCACTCTCCACAATATAAAATTAAGAGGTTGGAAGTTAAGCAGGGAACCAAGTGAAGATGAAGTAACATCAAACCTCACGAGTTCAACATTTTCAGGCAAGTAATAATATCGTGAAACATCAAAGACCATGAAAGAAATTTATGCATACAGGCAATAGTGGCTAAATTTTGCTTAAAGGGAATGAAACCTCATTAGGATAGCAATAGGGAAAGCTATACAGTTAATTTTGATCAACAATCTACATGCATAACTTAATGGCATGAGTCCGATTAGCCATTTGCTGGGTTGTTCCATCCTAACCTAATCTAGGGCAGACAATTTGCGCAAATCAGCAATAAAGTTTACAATTTTAAGAAGCCTGGAGCTAGAATTAAACAATCCACAACACTTCCAAACCATGAATAAGAGCCCAAGAGAAATGGATACAAACTCATAATATGGTCAAGCAATTTGTGTGTCGAGATACTGCATACCAAGATGCACAAGTCATCAAATGTGTAGTCATATATACTTCTGTGCTGCATACAATATATATCTGGAATCCTTTTGCTCTAGCAAGATTTGATTAATGTTGAAACTCACATACTCATCGTGATAAGCAACTCACTTCCTACAAAAGATAGAGCAACTTTGTACATGTAGTCTATCGCCTAGATATGATTCCACTTGAAAATGGTACTCATTTTTGCCCTTCAAAATAGGATCTCTAATTTAAAAAAGTGCTTTTGGCTTATGCCTTCCGCTTGTTAGAATACTCTCCGACATTCATTTTTTCACTAAAATTTAAAACTTTTCACCAAGTAACAAAGTGAAAAGAAAGCGGCTTCGAATCATTTGGTATAATAGCTCAATTCAAGACAAAAACAAGTTTTTTCCTAGAGTCTGGAAAAATGCGGCCCTTTCATATATCATATCTGGGTTCGAAGGAAACTGTAAGGATCAGACCTTTGACCTGCAGAAAAGACACATTCTATCAGAATGCTTTGCCTTGGTACTTCCATATGATCTTCGTAATCCTCAAATTTGGAATAAAAATACTTAAATTTTTCTATCACATAAACTACAAGATGAATCACCAAACAACCAATAATAGCAAATGGAAAAACTAGTAAGCAGAGTTAACTACATAAGAGTTAAAAGTATAACAAAGAAAACAATGCTTGTTACCAGTGAAGGGCTTGCGCTTCACAGCAGGATCGAGCTGATTACACCACCTAAGGCGGCACGACTTTCCTGATCGTCCAGAAATTCCTCGGGCGATCAAGCTCCAATTTCTCGCTCCAAACTTGCTAACAAGCCCATTAAGTATCTCGTCCTCTTCGGGAGACCAAGGTCCCTTCACTCTATCTCTAACCCGCCGGCCAACGCTTCCGCCTTTCTGCGAGATCATCGCCGCTACTTCATCGCCATTTCCGGCGTCTCCGCAAATACCAGCGACGTCACTAGAAGCCCAGTCGACTTCATCGACTCTACTCCTCTCCATATTCGGCAGTGAAAGTCTCCGACTCATAGTTGAACCAACTAGTTGTTTGAAGAAGCCCTCCACTTCAATTGATATCTATATATATTTTATGAAAAGTAAATATGAGAATAAATCCTGTATTTGCCTAAGATTTGTAGGGGAAGCATCAAGTATCAACAGAGAGGCAGAGGGAAGAGGTACTCGTAATTTCCTCCAAAGGTTTTAGAGTAGTTACCTTTAGAGTAGTTGAGGAGGATGCAAGGGAATGTTTTTTTAATGTAAACAAGTTTCTGATTAAACGTTCTGACTCCGTACTACCAAAGTTTTTCAAAGAAGAGTTATCCTGACATAAGTATGCGTTTGGCCTAGATTAACTTAAGTGAAATAGAATCTCGATCATCTTACTTTTACTTAAAAAGTAAAATATGAAACTTCGTACATCATAAAGTTGTTGATAAGATAGGACGAACAGATCCTTTTTTTTTTAGGTCCCAATATTCATTGGATCATTTACGTCCACAACCATGGTCTCCTTTCTTTTCTTTTTCTTTTTCTTTTTCATAATCAAATAAACCCTTTTCCAGGTGGTCATATGTTATAGAAAATACAGGTTTTCTTCTTTTATCAACCCTTTTGACTTTTCCAGACTCTAGATTGAAGTTGAAAGTTAAGAGCGCCGCAATCCCGAGATGGACATAACAATAAACACGAAGTTGACGATCTGACTCTCAAAGAGGATTGATCACCAAACTCAATGCTTGGGTCTATTGTTGGTAACAAAAAACTTAAAACTAAATTCAATCAAGTGATAGTGCAAACAAAATGGATTGAAATCTACGTAGTGATAAAAAATAATATAAGATCGTACGATAAGTTTGTTAGGGTTTGGTATTATCGATATTCTATTTAGGATGGGTCGATGGGTTCGAATTATGAATTTCAATTTAGAGTTTTGTGTTTTTTTTTTTTTTGTAAATTCAACTAAGTTAGAGTCGTAAAATTTATAAAATTACTTTGATCTTCATAGTGATATTTTGTCTTTTGTCCATAATTTTCCAAGTAAATGTTGGTAGTCCACTTTCGTATTTTCTTTTTTCAATTCTTATTCAATCCTAACAATTGGTTCTATAGCTTTTGTTTCTAGAGTTTGTTGAATTCGTGTTTCTAAATTTGTCGAAACATTGAACTCTTTCTGGGTTCCTTGTATGGAGAAATAAAAAAAAAAAAAAAAATTCTCATATTGCATCTTCTTCGAAGAAGATTAAGTATTCCAATAGAGAAGTAGTCACCATCACCAACTCCAACCATGGAGCGAGACTACAAATTTCCTTCCATCAAATATTGGGCTCGGCCTAGATTTTAGGTTGAGACTACAAAAAAATTTATGATTAAAGAAACCCAAGAGTGATAGCAAAAAAAAAAAAAAAAGAAGAAGAAAAAACAAAACAGATTTTTAAATTTTTTAAAAGCAATTGAAAACGAATTCTGCTTTCTCAAGATTCAACTATTGGATAGTATTGAAATTTTGACAGTGGGTTTGCGACATACAAAGATACATTCTGAACGGTAGAGATCATATTTTGTGTTTTCCAAAACTGTCGGGTAGGGTAAAGATGAGACTGCAATTCGTTATCCTATATTTATCCTCTCTTATTTTTTGTTGTCTTTCAAGATTATTATTTAGTCTTGATAAAATTGTTGTGTGCATCTAGTTTGATAGATCTAGAGAGAACTTTGGTTATACCTAATATTTGTGATATAGTAGAAGGTTTGATTAAGCGGCCTATGAGTTTCGTGATTTTTTACTCTCTATTTTAAGGATTTTTCACGCTAAAATTGGTGTTACCAATGTCGTTAATTTTTAGGGAAATTACCGGTTTGAACCTCGAACTAACTGTTTTTTCGATTTAAACCTTGAAGTAAAATTTTTCACGATTCAAACCTTGAAGTATGAAAAATTAACAAAACAAACCTTGGCGGACGTCCTTTTGACCGTCCTCTGTTAATTTTGCCTGAGAACGGACTGTCTCTTCAAACAAGAGACCGTCCGTTCTCGGGAACGGACTGTCTCTTGTTTGAAGAGACAGTCCGTTTGCTTATTTTTGCCTATGAACGGACTGTCTCTCGTAATAGAGACAGTCCGTTTTCTTATTTTTGCCTATGAACGGACTGTCTCTTAAATCAAGAGACAGTCCGTTCTTTAAATTAGGGCAAGAACGGACGGACTCTCTTTAAGAGAGTCCGTCCGTTCTCT